>SOMO01000204.1:40357-71513 GCA_028128575.1 Paedocypris carbunculus | reverse complement strand
CACACACACACACACACACACACACACACACACACACACACACACACACACACACACACCGCTGGTTCATGAGGTTTATTTCCTCTTTAGTTTATTTTTACTTATTTTTTTCCTCCTTTTTATTCTGGAGTTTATTTTTACTTATTTTTTTCCTCCTTTTTATTCTCCTTAGCTCTTCTTCTAAAAGGTTCTACCTATTTTTCTCTCTCCTGCATGCATTATTCTATTTTTCTTCCCTTCTATTATTTGTCTATTTCCCCACTTCTCTCTCAAATTTTCTCTTTTTAATCTCATTTTGCCACCACACTGTCTGTCACGTCTCTCCCTTCTCTCTCTATATCTCTCTCTCTCCCCATTTTCTCCCTCTCTATTTTCTCCCACTCTCTCTCTTCCTCTCTCTCTCTCTTTCTCTCTCTCACTCTCTTTTTCTCACTGTCTCTCCTCTCTCTCTCTCTCTCTTTTTCTCTCTCTCTCCCTCTCTTTTTCTCATCGTCTCTCCTCTCTCTCTCACTTTTTCTCTCTCTCTCACTCTCTTTTTCTCACTGTCTCTCCTCTCTCTCTCTCTTTTTCTCTCTCTCTCNACCTCTCTTTTTCTTACCGTCTCCCCCCCCCCCTATCTCTCTCTCTCCCTCCCTCATTCTCAATTCATCTGTCAGTCAAGGATTGACAGGTTTTTGTCATGGCAGGTCGCTGTGTGTCGGAGAATCTTCGCTGTAATGGAGATGACGACTGTGGAGATGGATCTGACGAACAGGCCTGCACCAAAGTGCACAGTGCCTGTAAAGATCCAACCGAGGAATACTACGGCATCGAGAATCTCGCCAAAGGGTGGGTTCATGTCAATGTCAAGAGAAAAGCTATTAGCACTTTAAGACAATAGTAATAGTGATGCTTTGGTGCAGGTGAGATTTGGTTCCGGGCTTCTAACTTATGCAGCCTTCCTATTCCTTAAGTTTAGTCATGGGACATTTTATTATTACAGTTATAAATATGCTTCATTGAAGAGATGTGTCATGTTTCCCGCCAAAATTAAGACCTACCCTGAGAAGATCTCATGAAGGTCAGCAGAGTTCAGCACATCGATTTGATATTGCTGCACATTGGTGGTCTTCAGAATGTGGAATGACGTGACGCGTTTCATCAAGAATCAAAAAGTCGAGCAAGTTTTACAAGCAAAATTCAAAGGAGTTGTTGAGTTGTTTTGCCATGCGTTGCATTCGCTATGGACACGCAGAAATAGACAAAACGGAATTCAACAACTTTTTGAATTTTGTTTGTCGCAGAGGGAAAATTAAATTGTTCGCACTATATACTTAAAATACTTAAACTGTTCAGAGGTGTAAAAAGTACTAGACAGCCATACTTGAGTAAAAGTACAGATAATTATTGTAACAATTACTCCACTAAAAGTAGCAAGTCGATTTCAGAAAGACCAGTCGAAGTAGCAAAGTATCCATTTTTTAAAAAACGTAAGTGTTTTACTCGCACGGAATTTTGGCAAAAAATAGTAAAATAAAATTCTGATTAGTAAATTATTTATGATGTGGTAAAATACATTCACGCCTCTAATTCACATTCACGTGAGTTAGATAATAAAGAGCTTCCAGTACCTTCAGCTCCCTACAGATGCCGCTATTGCCTCGTTCCCCCAACAAATTTACCGCGGTATAAAATCGTCGCCAGCTTGTTGCGCACAATGTCATGAATAACGATAACTGTCCCTTCAAATGTAGTGGAGTAAAGAGTACAGATATTCAATCGCAAATGTAGTGGAGTAGAGAATGAAAGTTGCTTTTTTTATANCCTTCAAATGTAGTGGAGTAAAGAGTACAGATATTCAATCGCAAATGTAGTGGAGTAGAGAGTAAAAGTTGCTTTTTTTATACTCACTATAAAAAAAAAGTAGCAAAAAAGCATACTTAAGTAAAGTAACAAATACATTTACTCAAGTACTTTACACCTCTGAAACGTATATTTGAGTTTTTGTAACTCAATACCTTTTTAACTCTGAGTTTTTGAGAGTTTTTTTTAACTCAGTCTTTTTGAAAATCTGAGGAAAAAAAATCTGTCAAACCCAGAAGCTGATTGTGTGTTTCACAGCTCGGCCTGATGTCTGTATTAACGCTTTTCATTATTATATATTTCATTATTAACGTATCAACTTTTAAACCAAACACAATGCCTCCGTGGCCACAATGTAACTATCACAAACTAGCAAAATTGTTTAGAAAATGTTTTCCCGCCAAAATACCCATTCCTCAAAAGAAGTTCATTACACTGCGGTATAACTTCTGTGCGCTTTTTTCAGAATCAAAATATGAAAAAAACTGCAGGCCTGGGCGGGGCTCTGGGAACCTTAGCGGCTGATTGGCTGATCCTTAGCGGCAAGAAGTGACTTTGGGCAACAAACTATAGCTTGATCGAAAACGTTGTTAGGAAACCACTTTTCTCAGTTCTCTCAAACTGGAGAAGCAGTGAAATTAAGAGACGGAGCAGTTGGACCGGACAAAATCTAAACTATGAGGATATTTTTGTCAATTTGGCCCCTAGAGATCCAGTGAAGAAAAGACACTCGCAGCTTTAAACCAAGGTGGCTGAATAAACGTGGAGCTGTCAACTTAAATTCTCAAAAAAAAAGCCAATGATTACTATCAATGTTCAAACATGCAGGATCAATATCTTGACTGGGAAAGTGGAAGCCGTGGTGCTTGATAACCGATACTACGCCGGTGGTTGTGCTCCTCACTTCATCCAGGACGTTCGCTTCAGGAAGCCGTATAATCTTCAGGAGTACACCATTAAGGTACACGTTTCCTTGGTTTACAGGCTTAACTTATTTACCGTAAAATTTCATTCTGATTTTAGACCAAAGGCTCTTATGAATTCAAGTTGGAGGCGTATGATTCCTACAGCGACTACTCCAAGAGTGAAAGCAGAGCGACTCTGTCCAAGACAAGCGTCTCCATTGGAATCTCCCTTCCTACCGTTTTTGAGTTCGGCTTTAAATATAACGACAGCAAGTACAAAAAGTCGGTGAAGAAGATGCGCAACTTCTCCGGGACGGTAAGAACGTGATCCACTGATATATGAGTTACAAATCAACTAATATAAAATGCTACATCTATTTGAGATAATTTAATTTCAAACAATCGGAGGCATCAACTTTCAAAACATCACGATATTTGTTTGAAATAGTCAGTGTTTCATCACATGGGAGTTTGTTTCATATGATGCTTTCTCTTCATCCATCCATCCATTTTGTAAATCTGCTTGTTTATCCCCGAGTCATGGGAAGCTGTAGCCAATTCCACCAACTTTGAGTCTGAAGGCAAAGTGGGAGACACACATTCACACTCTCAGTCACACATAGTCGTTGGTTTTCGGAACTCAAATTCAATTGGAACTTTTCCAACTTCCCAGAGAACTGCTTTCTTTGGAACCCTCCTTCATCAACAAGAACCAATAACACTACTCTACTTGAGACAAGGTGTTCCCTCAAACCTGAAAAGAACCATGGACTTGGAGCAACCATTGATGGTTCTCATCGCACACACTCAGATCAAACTGACTCACTGCCCAAAGATCTTGTTGGAAGAGCCCAACGAGACAAAATCCACAAATTGCAGTGATGACAACAAGTGGTCCAGTAATCAGACCCAACCGACCCTTGACTGTCCCACAAAGCACAAAGTCAACAGAACAGATCTAGACTGTCACTACGTTAGCATAGCGACTAGTTAGTAATCTCCCAAGAACTTGTAAGCTCCCTCATACGTCTATAGTGCTGGTCCAGCATTCCAAGTCCATGAAGAAACCTTCATTATTCCTCATTTCTGTCATGGGCAAAAGCGGAGTACAGACTGGACTTCACAAAACTAAGACTTTAATATAAGAGACAATTAAGACTTAAAACTAAGACTTTAAAGAGACAATAACTCTTTAGTCCACTCAACTGAAAACACCGTCCCGAGCCACTGAGAAGAGACAGACGCCAGGAGAAGTGTTGTCTTGAGTGCAGGCAACTGGGAGATACTGGGGATCTCTGGAGGTCAGAGTGAGAACTGGACTCCAAAAAAGTCCACTATGGACACTCTGAAAAGTTCTGCAGGGAATCGAAATCTGCACTGGAGGCATAAGTAGATTGACCAGATTAATTGGTGGACAACCAATCAGAACCTCAATATCCATAATCTCTATTAGAGCTTGAGTTAACTTGTGGCAGATGGTAGTGTTGCAGCTCTGATGCTGAATGCCACTGAGCATCATCCTCACCACCAGGGGGAGTCGTATTGCTCAATCTAATGAGAATATCAAAGCTATTAACCTACTTCCACTAAGACTAAGTAGTGATAAAAGTTGGGTAATCATGAATGTTACGTTTCTCGACTTGTGGGAAAACTGTCAAGGCCTTCAAACCCTTCATAATATTCTGGGACGTTTTTGGAACTGGGCCGGCCCGACCCTCCCACATTTATATTGCTCAATGGTGGTAGAAACTTTCGTAGAGCTTCGAGCGGAACTTTAGTGTTCGGAGAAATTTAACTGGTATTGTTGAACGAAGGGAGAAGGAGGATATCTGGTGAGTAGAAGGTTTCATTTTCAGAAATTTGTTCAGATGGTTTAATGACCGTAAATATTTTGCGGCCTCAGCTATGAAACGCACTGAACTAGACAGTAACGGAATGTACAGCGAATTGCTAATTTCTAAAAGTCTTCATTCTCTGTCATCCTCAGAAAAAGAAGTTCCTCCGCGCTCACTCTGAGCTGGAGGTGGCACATTACGTGCTGAAGGCCTCAAACCTGATGCTTCACCCCGAATTCCTATCCCGTTTACAAGCCCTGCCGCTGGAATACACGTACGGAGAATATCGGCAGATCTACAGGGACTTTGGAACACATTTTATCAAAGAAGCAACTCTTGGTGGAGACTTTGAGTATGTTATTGTGCTCAACGATGAGCAGCTGGAAAAAGACGGTGGGTAAAAACAACTGAAGTGCTGCCGTGTTGTAGGCTATCTACTAGAACTTGCTAACAAAAATCCTTGAGAACTTGCTGAAAAAGTAAAGCGAAGGAAGAAAAGATGTGAAAATCTGTTGTAAAAGATGAGTGATTTGAATTGTGTGTGTATTTAATACAGTAATAAGCTTCACCTGAGCAAAGAGTCTCTCTAATAATTCCTTATTTACCTCTACAAAACAGGTTTTCACTTGTTTGGTTGATCCAACTATGTGTTAGCTTTCCTCTTTAGCATTGTCGTTGCTAACTGGAGTGATTTTTCTTTTCCTCACAGGCTACACACTAGATGAAACCAAGACGTGTGTACAGGTTGCAGTTAGACTTGGGGTGAATGTTGAAGGAGTGTATGTGTCAGGTGGTCTTTCCGGAGGTGGTTGTGGAGGTCTGCTGGACGAGCTTAAAGGTGAAGACAATCGCATTGTGTTCGTTTGAACTATGATGTCCCAACCACATTTTACGCCTTTGTGACACAAGACACTCTGGTCAAGTTCTTAGTCCTGATGCTTCCACCAATGCCCACCAGGAGGAGCCACGGAGCAGGACCGTAACAAAGAGTCTGGACTTAAATCAGCACAATAGAGACATATCAGACACCAAAAATCATTCCCGCATTGAAGATATTTCGCATTTTTCAAGTCCATCTAGTTCACTATTAGAATGTCAACATCCACTGTCTGGTGTGTAGATGCCTCCAAGAGAGGAGAACGGGTTGAAGATGTTTTCATCACGGTCAGAGGTGGAGACAGTCAAACCGTGGCACGTCTAGCGGCCAAACAGCTCCCTTCGCCGGACGACATGAAGATGTGGGGAGATGCCGTCTTCTACAATCCCGACTTTGTCCAGAAGAAGGTGAACTTTCCCGTCTTATACCGTGACTGTTTCCTTTCATGTTTGTTGATTACCTAGGGCTTTAACAGGTGGACAAATGGTTTGATCTTCAGAGAACCCATGAGGTGGTTTCATCCACATTCTAAGTAACACATAGTCGTTGGTTTTTGTGACCAACTCAAATTCAATTGGAACTTTTCCAACTTCCCAGAGAACTGCTTTCTTTGGAACCCTCCTTCATCAACAAGAACCAATAATACTACTCTACTTGGGACAAGGTGTTCCCTCAAACCGGAAAAGAACCATGGACTTGGAGCAACCATTGATGGTTCTCGTCGCACACACTCAGATCAAACTGACTCACTGCCCAAAGATCTTGTTGGAAGAGCCCAACGAGACAAAATCTACAAATTGCAGGGATGACACCAGGTGGTCCAGTAATCAGAAAACAAAACTAAACTAACTAAAACATTGTAAAACTGCCAATTAATTGTAAACACCATGCAAACTTGAAAGGAAGGCGACATTCCTTTCTTCCCATAAAAAAAAAACAAAATGCTGCTCAGAATTAGTTGCAGCTGTNTTCCCACCAGGAGCAGGACTGTATCCAAGAGCCCGGATTTAAATCAGCACAACAATAGAAATATTTCTGTCCTCAAAACACCATATCTTTCACTTGGTAGATGCTAGTAACACAAACAGATTTTATCGACCAGGAACTATATTTTGCATCCTCGTTTTGTGATCGCGACAGATGACGCCACTGTACGAGCTGGTGTCGCCCCGGGACTTTATTCACGCAAATGTCCTGAAGAAGAACCTGAAGAAAGCTCTGTGGGACTACCTGAGGGAGACCAGCTCCTGCCGCTGCTCGCCCTGCCTCAACAACGGCGTTGCACTACTCAAAGGTCAGACACATTAATGGCCTTGTCCAACCTAGTTTACCAACCTGGATAGAAGTACCATGTGAATATTTAAACTTGGCTAGTTTCATAAATTTAGGCTTTGGTTGAAATAAGGTTTTACTGTCGTATTCGACTATAAACACCAGGGGGCGGCAAAACAGCATTTCAAACAGAACAGCGTTCTTGTTTACCTGCAATTTATTTTTACCCACACTGCAAAAAATGCACATGAAAATAAAAGAAAATAAAAAACTAAATTAGTAAAAAAAAAAAAAAAAACAGTTAAATCAAGTAAAATGATCTGCCAATGAGGTGAAACAATCGAATTAATATTTTACTCCTAATTCTTAGACAGTTGATTTACCTCGTCTGAAAAAACAAGATTAATTGTGCAATTTCAAGATCTTTTGGCTTGTCAAGAATTCATTTTTTGCAGTGTAGTTCTAATTTGATCTAACTGAGATTTCCATCAACCACTGAACGGACAAGAAACAGTATATTTATGGTTGTTCTACAGTGTTAGGAGTAATGCGTTACAAAAGTAATGTATTACAGTAATGTATTACTTTTTGTTGTAGCACAGTAGTGTAGGGCATTACTAATCAACTTTAATTTTATAATTTTAATCAATATTTGCTACTTTTCCAGAAAGAATTTTGCTAATACTGGCTACATGCTCAATAACGTTTGTGTTACATCAAACATTTTGCCATCAAGAGAATAATATCATATTTAAAATAAAGTGGATGTAAAAGGTGTTTTGCTAGTGTAGAATGTTAATTTTGGTGAAAGTAACTTACAGGAGCCATGTCGCAGTAGTATTGTAAAATAAAGGATTACTTTGGAATAAAAGCAACAAGTAATGTGTAATGTATTACAATTTGCACAACACTGTTATTTAAATACGTTATTTAATATAAATCTTATCTTCACAGGCCAGAGGTGCACGTGCGTTTGTCCTGCTGGTTTCAGAGGTGTGAGTTGTGAAACAACGCTAAGAAAAGGTTTGTCCGATTCCATTAATTAATTAAAAAAAATGTCTAAAATAAAAGTAACTTTAAAATTTAAATGTAAAATTTTTAACTTCAAAAATGAACTTCTTGCCGTTAAGTTAAGACGGCAGGAGATATTTTGGGGGGTGATGGAGTGTTTATTCTGGACAAAAATTCAAAAGATCTTTCACAATGTCTTGCGTTCGGCTTTCACGCACAGAAATGTATATATTTTGAGGATTAATTAAATTTGACGAATCCATTTGCAAGGTCAATTTAAGATCCTCGTCTGACAGGAAACATTTCTAGTTTTGTGCGTTTCTTCAGAAGGATGATAAACACAACACATTTTAAAATCTTTTATCAATTTATGGTTTAACAATAGAAGTTAAACCAATAACTGTGATGTTGCAAATATTGGTTTGATTTGTTAGAAAAGCTGGATGTTTTTTAACCTTCTTACTATGTTCGTTGCAGAGGAACATCAATAATGTTTGCGGGGCCTTTTATTATGTATATACATGTCAGAAACCAAAAACCATTTGTGTGTGTGTGTGTGTGTGTGTGTGTGTGAGAGAGAGAGAGTGTGTGAGTCTGAGATACTCGGGATACGTTTCAAAGTGAATTTTAAGTATATTTTTAAAACTTTTAACCCGGTTCCTATTTTTACCTTAACAGTATCTTTATAATAAAAACTTAAATTGTAATATAAACAAAATGTAGCGTGGTGTTACAAAGTTGTGAACTGAATCGAAATATTTTTTATATGATGATTACACCAAATAAGCCAAGCAGGAGAAGTTCCAAAGTGCTAAAATCTGTTTAGATAATCAAAAAATATTTTTAAACTTTTAACCGTCACGAAGCAATAAATGTATGGAATTGTGTGTCTGAAAGGAAGATGAGATGTTAACGCTTTCTGCTAGTGAAACGTATTTCATTTCTCCGTACTTTTCCCGCAGTGACGGACATGGCGATCGATGGAAGCTGGAGCTGCTGGTCCTCGTGGTCGACCTGCCACAAAAAAACACAAACGCGAAGTCGCCAGTGCAACAATCCATCGCCTCGGAACGCTGGAGTGCCGTGCTTCGGGCCGCAGGACGAATCCATGGATTGTTGACAAGAAATATTATAAAATGTGCAAATAATGTAATTATTGAGCGCCTGAAATTATAGCTATTACAATCTATAATCATAAAACGGTTGTAATTTACGGTTGCAAATATGTGAAACAAACAATTTTTTTGTTTACTAAGACAAGCAGAATAAGTTTCAAAGGGAAAAAATACTTAAGTAGTGCATAAGTACTTTTTTTTTACTTTTAAACATTTTAACCCGGTTGTTTCGTGGCGTTACAAATATGTGAATTGAAATACGATTATTTTTTATATGATAATTACAGCCAATAAGCCAACCAGGAGAAGTTTCAAAGTGGAAAAAATCCTTTTAGGTATTTTTAAAAATATTTTCAAACTTTCAAAGCAGGTCAGTTTGACACGAATGCAATATGAGGGTGAAGCGTATGAATGAAATGCGTAATGTTTTTAACCGCAATGAAGCATTAAATGAAATTTACGAAATAATTAATTGTATGAAGTTGATGTGGGTAATGGAGATCTTCTTAGAGCAGGATACACACAGTGGGATTAATGTTCTTTTATAGTGCTTGTGGAACCAGTTAAAAGTGCATCAGGTGATACTGGGAATCAGCAACGAGTAGTTGGAGAGAGAGGAGGAAGCCAATGATGATGATGTCAGGTTGAGGATTAACATCATTTGTTTTCATATTAAACACAAGACTGACTGAGACTGAGACTGTCAATAAATTAACAATCATAGAAACATGAATTAGAGCATAGAAATGTTAGAGAATAGAATCCAGAGAAACAACAAAATGCCGGGGGGATCTAAGAGACCCAAAGTGTTGGACTAGGTAGAATCGCACAACACTGACCCCTGGTGGAGTGAAAATGAAGTCCAGTCATGTTTGAAGTCATCAACGGAAAGAAGAACGGATGAGGTGGTTAAAAGAAGAAAGTGTGACGACTGACTGTATTTCAGCAAGGTTCAGCGGGTATTCACGGGTATTTCCACATACTTGACACACACACAAACAACCACACACACACACACACACACACACACACACACACACACACTTACAACTTTACATTTTCAACCACATTTTCAACAACTTCTGCTTAATTTCAGAAGAATGATTTGTGACAAAAATGCAGATAAATCTTTTCACTTGAATGGAGAATAAACCAGGAGCAGTGGGCTGCCTTAAGTGGTGGATCGTGAGAGTCTGTGTCTTCTCCAAGGACACTCAGATGTGGAACCAGTAAAAGATGTAGATGTAGAAGATGTGAAGAAGTAGGGATTCAATTCAGCAATGCTTGTTTCAACTTGTTGCAACTTCCTTTACGCTGGTCAATTTAGTCAAGTCTTTGTTATTTCCAAACCACTAAAAAAAAAAAACAGACAAACTGACCAAAGTGCTTAACACTTTTGAAAAAACAACAGTAAAAAACGAAGTCACAAAAAAATTTATTCAAAGTCGAAAAATCCTAAAATTGTATTAAAATTTGTCAAATAAATAAAACAGCATCAGTATCTCTTACATCATCTTGTCAATGAGTCAAACCATCATAGCCAAACCATCTTTTTGTTTGACTGGTACATATATCTGAGTGTCATCAGCGTAACAGTGAAAAGAACAGTTTCGTTTTCTAAAAAAGGAACCGCGGGGAAATAAATACAGGGAAAAAAGCAGAGGTCCTAAAATTGAGCCTTGTGGGTAACCACACNAATGAATACACATTGAGACTGATTGGAGGATGAAAAAATTATTTGTATGATTATGGGGGTTATGTATAGCTGAAATTAGCAGTTTGCTAAATGACAAAGTGCTAGCGTTTTTCCAACAGCACGACTAGTTCTCCTGAAGCGCTGAGGATGAGAAGGTCGGTAAAACTCGAGGAAGTCCAGATCGTGCGCTTTGTCACGCAGAACCGACCCATCACAACACTTGACGTAAGCGCAGAGAAGAAGCGACGACTTGAGGCTGAATGCTAATGAGACGCTGAGAATATGCTAATCAACACACGCGTCACGCGCCGACGCTTTGGCCGTTTTTTTGCTCTTTTTTTTGACAGGGAAGAACGTGTAAAGTACGAGCGACTCGCAAACATCCCACAGCGGATCTGCCCGGAGTTCTTTCCGCGTCTCACCCCGATTTAATTGCACTAATTGCCATGAAGACGAGATAATCTCACGTGTAGCGCCGCGTCGCCCTCAGGTTCACATGACGAATAAATCCTCTCATCAACGTGACTGGAGTGTTCCCTGGCCAACAGCATCGGATTCATGAGTAATTCTACTCATTAAAAGTTATGTTATAGTTATTTATATGTTTCCTGATGTGATACTGTGGCTGTTCTTCTCAAAGTCCAACAACAGGAGAATCTGAGAGTGTGTGCGCGAGTGTGTGTCCCGCTTTGCGATTGGTTGGTNGTGGTCTGGACTCTGTGGATGAGGGTCATTGTGTCTGAGACGCTGTAGAAGGACAAAGTTCCTGCGTCATGATCCACAAACACTCCCACTCTCCTGCTGATGCTGGACACTGAGAGATCCGTTGTTGTTTTATGGCGTCTGAATGTGAATCCAGAGGAAGAACAGAACAAACTCCAGGACTGATTATTACGTCCAAAACAACAGTCATCACCTCGTCCCTTCCTGCTGATGCTCTTATACGCCACTGATATTAACACACCAGCATCTCCAGTCCACTCCAGCTCCCAGTAACAGCGTCCGCTCACACTCTCCCTACACAAGACCTGAGGATAACCATTAAATCTGTCTGGATGATGAGAATAATTGTATATTATAGTATTGTGAGTCACTCTGTTTCTCTTCAACAGATGAAGATGTTTATTCATCGTGTTCTGATCCAGAGTGAACTGACGAGAATCTGAAAGGAAATAAAACACATGGATTGTGGATCATCATCAATAATGAAACTTTAAAGGAGAATAAATCCGGAAACCATCTTGTCTACTACTGTGAAACTTGAACGCATACAAATATATGTATGTTACAAATTATCAGTGCTGTCAAAAGTGGTCACTTCTGATACTTAAGTAGAAGTAGAGATACTCAAGTTTAAAAATACTTCTGTGAAAGTAAAAGTAACAGCCCACTCTTTTTACGGAAGTAAAAGTACCGTTGCTAATACTGATAGAACGACTTAAAAGTAGTGTGAAATTACTCCAATTTTTGTCAATAAAATCTTCTGAAATTTTCCACACATGAAGTAAAGATGCTGGGGAGCAAAGTTTGAGGCCGAGTTGGTTCAAACAGACTTCTGAAGGAATATTTTANAAGTAACCAGTAGAATGTACAGACATTTGCTTTAAAAAAATGAGAAGTAGAAGTTAAAAGTAAGAGGAAAAATAATCACTTTTATCATTTTTTAATCATGTATAAATAAGCCAAAAATCTACTAGAAGTTTACTAGAACGAAGTAGTTTTAGCATAATTACACGTTTTTTTGTATGTTGGAGTCATTTGCTCAGCTTATGCTATAGTTCGCAAAGAAAGTTCAGTTTAGGCATTGACAAGTCTTCATTAAAGCGTCTTTGTTACTTACGTAACCTCGGTTCAATGATGGAGATGTGGGAAACAGAGTAAAGCAATTTGCAAGCTTAGCTTCAGCTCTTACGTAAAGAGGCAAGAAAGAGTTCTACTATAAAGAGTAAAACACCAACTCTCCAAGTATGTAGTCCAAAGTTTTGCTGCTCATACGAGAAGTTAGAAACGATAAGCTGGAATACTATGTGCCCGCTGAGAAGAGCAGACATTGCCAAGTTTCCTTCTACAGAACATCATGAAGACGTTTTGTGGTTTTCTGAGAGACTTACAGCGCAGAAAGTCCCTCCGGCTCCAGAGATCAATGTTGATGACTGGGACTGGGACTGTGGAGAAGAAGAGACAGAAACATCATCTGCTTCTGTTCCTCATTTCGAACAGAAACTTCTACGTGATCACGGGTGGAGCAGATGAGTCTCCAGAAATGTACCTCTGTCCTTGATTTTCTTCAGCACATTGTCACAGAATTTCCCCAGTTTGTCTCTCAGCTGATGAACAGATTTTGTCACATCATCAAAAGAGGAGAGAGAAGGGAAGAAAACACCTGCAAATTCTGGATGTGCTGAGAGTGATGGAAAACTCTAGAAAGAAGAGAAACTCATAGTCATCATCGTTTTCATCACATTGAACTTCTAGTGACTGTCTCCTCTGGACTCAGTCTCTTCTAATCGAGCACTTCATCTTCATCACACTCTTCACATCACGTGATGATCAAACCGAACAGCACAATTACTGACATCAGACTCTTCCTCAACATCTGCTCTCATGAGAAGTTCCTCTGTTCCTCTAGATCTGTTACCTGAATGAAGCTGATGTCATCTTGTGTCTGTAATAGTTTCTCTATCTCTCCGTCTTTTATCTTCAGAGCATTGATCTCCTGCTGCAATTTCTCCATGATTTCTTCAGCTTCACTGACTGACGTCTCCTCCTGATCTCTGATCTGCTGTTTCACCTCATCACATCTTCTCTGGATGGACTGGATCATCTCAGTAAAGATCTTCTCAGTGTCCTCCTCTGCTTTTCGTGCAGATCTCTGTCAGAAACACAGCAGCATCAGCTTCTTCCTCTTCATCACACTCACTCCAGACTCTTCTCTTCTTCTCCAGACTGACCTTATGTGACTCCACAGAGTCTCTCAGCCACTGAAGATCTTCCTTTCGCTGCTGGATCTTCTGCCGAAACTCTCTCCGTGTCTCCATCAGCTGCTTCTACAGAACAAACCAGAAGAAACATGTCAGATAATCATCACAATCAGTGAAGTTTTAAGCTCAAGCAAGTGACTGTTGTGATTGCACTATAATTGAAAAAATTGTCTCATAGTCTGGACTCAACAATTTAAGTGGCCCGAATGTACTTTTCAATCCATCAGGGCCACCAGATTGATCCAACCACTGTCCCATCGAGGCCAGTAAAATTAATGCCTTTATTTAAAAAAAAAAAAAAAAAAAAGTCTAAATTCTCATACATTTCTCGTGGTTCTGTTCTGATATCTGTTAAATCGTTAATTTTCAAATCATAAATTGTTAAACATGACCCAAACTCGCAACAGACCCAACTGCAAAAACCAATGTGTCTTTTTTGGCCAATGAGTGGCGTGGATGTAGTCACATGACTGCATGGTACATCCTTTTGGTTTTAAATCTGGTTTAAAAACATATTTTTCTTCTTTAGCTTTCGATTGATGCCATCCATATGATTTTGGAGCTTTATGTTTTTGTGCGTTGAAATGATTCATGAATTTATCTCTTATTCATGTATTTCTTTTATCTTTGTTTGTTTTTATTCTTGTAAAGCACTTTGAAAGTTTTTTCTTCACAGTTGTTCCATGTTTTTCCACAGTTTGCTGCCCTTTGCACTAAACCTAATTTTTTTTTCTTTTTATTCTGTTATTCTTCATGGTCAAGAAAACTGTTCTTGTTCACAATTTTTGGGACCAATAATCGATGTGTTGACCTGGGCCAGTAGTTTTGATAGATGGACTTCAAAAGACAGTAGTATCATTCCCTTATTGTCTATCCCTGCTGTTTCTTTTTACAATATAACTAATGTTTTCATCAGCATTCATTAATTCTGTCTGATGCTTTAGCAAAGTCAAGCAGAAACAAAAAGAAGAGAAGATCAAACGGAAGCAACATTAACCCGGATGAAAAAATTCCTGATGCTTAACAAAATCAGATTATTGCTTATTGACTCTAACCTAAAAATAAAGGATCCTGACCATAGTCTAAGTCTTAATGGACTTAAACTGTCAACCACATCAACAGTGAAAAACTTTCATTTGAAACCCATGTCAACAACGTCTGTAGAACAGCATTTTTCCACCTCAGGAATATCGCAAATCTGCGTCAAATGCTCCCTAGGTCAGCAGAAAGACTCATAAATATGTTTATGACCTCAAGGTTAGATTACTGTAATGGTCTTCTGGGAGTTTCTCCTGCCCGACTATTAGATAAACTTCAGTTAGTTCAGAAAGCGGCCGCTCGATTACTCACCAGAACAAAAAAAGTATGACCATATTAGTCCAGTGTTAATGTCGCTACACTGGTTACTTGTAACATAGAATTATATTTAAAATTCTCTCAACAACTTATAAAGCATTAAATGTTCTAGCTCCTCTGTATCTCAGTGAGATCATCACGTGTTACGAGCCAACGAGACTGTGCGCTCTCAAAACTCAGGCCAGCTCGTGATACCAAAAATCTCCAAAATCTTCACAGGAGGAAGATCTTTCGCTTATCTCGCACCAAAGTTATGGAACACATCCGTGAATCATAATCAGTTAGTCAGTTTAAATCTAGATTGAACATATCTCTTCAATGAAGCATCTTTAAAACTGTAATAACAACATGTTCAATGACTAATACTCACAAATAGAAAGGCTGCATAAGGTAGAAACCCGGAACCGAACCTCACCTGCATCACAGCATCACTACTATAATTGATGTCTTAGAGCCCTTCAAAGTGCTAATAGCTTTTGTTCTTGCTAGTTTTACATCCCTGCGAAGATTTAAATACATCCGTGTCGATACCATTCGGGATGGAGATGACGTCACATGGAGGAGTGTTGTACCACGGTGATGACGTCATTTCGAGGAGTTTTGATTAGAAGCCACTGCGTCTGAACAACGATGAACAATGGACATTTTTCTTTATTTACTGACTTACCTAATTTTTGTTCACAGATGAACAATGGACTTTTTTAAAGACTACCCCCCTCCCTAATTCTTCATAGCGTCTGGAACTAAGAAAAGCGCTATATAAATAAACTTTCTTTTTTAACTTTTTAAAAATTCTTACCTGTGTCTCTGTCCTCTGAGCTGCTGCTGATACAATGACGTGGTTCTTGTGTTCATACTTCTCACACCACACACACACACACTGTTGATCCGTGCTGCAGAAAACCTCCAGAAGCTTCTGGTGTTTGGAGCAGATCATCTCCTGCAGTCCATCAGTGGCTTCAATCATTCTGTGACGTTTACGGGAGTGAAACTCCTCATAGCGCTCGAGATGAGAGTGACAGTACGATTCCTGACACTCCAGACAGGATTTCACAGCTTTATATTTTCTTCCTGTACAGACGTCACACGGAACATCTCCAGCTTCAGCGCGATTGTCAGAAGAAGATTTTTCCTCTAATTTCTCCACCAAATCAGCCAGGATGGTGTTTGTAGCTAAAGCAGGTCTTGGACTGAAGGTCTCTCTGCACTGAGGGCAACTGTAGATCTTCTTCTGATCTTCCTGATCCCAGTGTCTACTGATGCAGCTCCTACAGTAACTGTGTCCACAGCTGATAGTGACCGGATCCTTCAGGAGATCCAGACACACTGAACACTGAAACTTGTCCACAGAAAATCTGGCTTCTGCCATTTTACAGACACAGACACGCAGCAGATCCACGACTCTTTACTTTCGCTTTCACTTTCTCAGAACTGCGGAAACTTTTACCGCCTCGAGTTTAGCGAAGGCTGGTGATTCTCTGTGACGTTTCCAAAGACTCTGAATAAGAATCTGAACTGGGGATTTACCATTTGCCTATGGTATATGCTTACAGATGAGCTCCCAAACTACATCTCAGAATTCTTAAATTTCTTGAATAGGACATTAGAAATAGTTCATGACAGTAGAATTGGATCCGTGTAAATTGGGTTGATTTTGTTGTAGATGATTTAATGATTGTAGCATTATGAAATAACTGCAGCAGATTTCCTCAGGTGCTGATAAAGGATTCCAGTGGTTTTAATAAATCCTTACTAGTCATGCTGAACTCAGACAAAACCATTTATTACTTGTTGATTCAAACCCAAAGACTGATGCACCAGGATACAGCATTAATCTTAACGGGCTTGAACCCTCATCCTCACCAAAAGTGAAAAATGTAGGTGTTATATTAGATAGTAAACTCTCTTTTGAAAGTCACGTTCACAACGTCTGCAGAACCGCCTTTTATCATCTCAGGAATATCTCAAAGCTGCGTCACATGCTCTCCAGATCGGATGCAGAAAAACTGATACATGCGTTTATGACATCACGGTTAGATTACTGTAATGGTCTTCTGGGAGTTTCCCCTGCCAAACTAATAGATAAACTTCAGTTAGTTCAGAATGCAGCTGCTAGATTACTCACCAGAACAAAAAAGTATGACCATATTAGTCCAGTGTTAATGTCGCTACACTGGTTACCTGTTAAATATCGCATCTATTTCACCTGGCCACTGTTGCATATGTGCTCGCTCACTGGTCTTTGTCTTTTCATAATCATAGCCATTTACTTAACACCACCAACCAGACAATCAAATGAATAAAAGCAACAATTCTCTTACATATTTCACACCTGCTCTTTGAGAAAGTTAAAACTGTGAAAAGCGCCTTACAGATGCTCAGAACTTGAACTTGAACCAGTCTCTAGTTGTGATTTAGCTGAAGTTGGTGTAAATAGTGCATGGCTTGGTGTAAAGGTGCACACCCTATAGGCCGTTCTTCTACTGAGACTTCACGGTAGTTCAGCACTGGCCTGGTCATCTCCGAGGGCGAGATCCACCACGTTGGAACGTCTTGCACGAGGGGCTTCCGGTCCTGCCCGAGCGAGGCTTGCTGGAGGTTCAGCTCGTCCGAGTTGCCCGGACTGTGCCTGAAGTGCCCGACTACTTTACGGACTTGGTCAGCACAGCATCGAAGCCACTTTCCTGGGAGGAGACGACCAAAGTTCTTTGCACAACAGTGTTGACTTCGTCTACGATCCCACACTCTTTTGCAACGTCCATGAACTTTTTCTGCAAAGTGACGCTCCTCCGTTTTCATCACACCAAATGAAAAGACTGAACGAACAAATTAACACACCCCTCCCCCCTACTTCAGCTGTGAGATTGTGCTATTCTGTGTAGACCCGCTTGTAAGACGAGGGAAAGAAATGAGAGAAAAGTGAAAAATATAGAAATCAGTAGAAACCCAATTTTGGATTTCATATAAAAATGATTCAGTTCATTTTCGTATACGATTCACGTATTAATGCTAATGATGTGTCTTTATGTAGCCCGGACCAAACGAGCGCTTGCAATTAACAGATGTTGCACTTAAACAGAGCAGCTTTTCTATCTTTTGAATGGGATTAAAAACGGGACCAAAGACTCATGCCAGTGCAGTAAAGCAAATTGCACTTAAGCAGAGTCGATTGTATATATATTTGTGTGTGTGTGTGTGTGTGTGTGTGTATGTGTATTAATGATTGATTGATTTATTTATAGATGCATGTTTATTAATTATTCTCTATTCTTCTATATATTATTTTCTACAGTTGAAAGATGCAATTTACCTGCCGTGGTAAAGGTAAACACAAAAGGTGAAGGCTGAGTAAACGTATTTAAGAAGAAAATGCATTTTTGCTTTTAAAAATACAACAAACAGAGTTTATTCAGACATATCACACAGTGTCACTGATGTACCAGGACCAGCACGCACTCCAGGACAGAGCGGCTGAGTGAAGGTGGTCTGGACTCTGTGGATGAGGGTCATTGTGTCTGAGACGCTGTAGAAGGACAAAGTTCCTGCGTCATGATCCACAAACACTCCCACTCTCCTGCTGCTGCTGGACACTGAGACCTTAGTCTTTATGTTATTGTGTATGAATGTGAATTCAGAGCGATGACAGAACAAACTCCAGGACTGATTATTATACCCAAACACACACTCATCACTCCGCCCCTTCCTGCTGATGCTCTTATACGACACTGATATTAACACACCATATCCAGTCAACTCCAGCTCCCAGTAACAGCGTCCGCTCACACTCTCCTCACACAAAACCTGAGCATGACGATCATCAAATCTGTCTGGATGATCAGGATACGACTGAACTGTGTGAGTGTGAGTGACTGTGTTTCCCTCAGACAGAAGGAGATGATTATTCATCGTGTTCAGATCCAGAGTGAACTGACGAGAATCTAAAGGAAATAAAACACACAATTGATGATTGATGATCAGTGTTGTGCAAGTTACTTCAAAATTGTGATATATTACATATTACGTATTACTGTTTGAAAAAAGTAATGAGTTTCATTACAATATGTCTTCCGCGACCCGAGTTAGCCACTATTGAGTAAGCAGCTATCAAGTTAGCCTGTTCTGAGTTAACCGCTAACGTGTTAGCCACCAAGCTAACACGTTACCGAGCTGACCGCTACTGGTCTGGCCGCTACCGAGCTAGCGTCTCCCGAGTCCTCGTCTTCCAAGCCCTCGTTTTCCGAGTTTCCAAGTTCCAAGTTTCCGAGTTCCAAGTTTCCAAATTTCCAAGTTTCGAGTTTCCGAGATTCCAAGTTTCGAGTTTCCAGGTTCCAAGTTTCAAGCCCTCACAGTCCTAACACACTGTCCGAGCCCTCACTGTCCGAGCCCTCCCTGTCCGAGCCCTCACTGTCCGAGCCCTCACTGTCCGAGCCCTCCCTGTCCGAGCCCTCACTGTCCGAGCCCTCAGTGTCCGAGCCCTCACTGTCCGAGTCTTCCCTGTCCGAGCCCTCACTGTCCAAGCCCTCACTGTCCAATCTCTCTATGTCCGAGGCCTCGTTCTCTGCCTCCGAGTTCCCGAATTTTCGTGGTCTGAGTTCCCGTGTTTTGAGTTGCCTCGTCCCGAGTTGTGGTTTTTCCAGTTTGCGTTCTCGGAACAGCCTGTTCCCGAGCTCGCCGAGGCCTTCGAGCGTCCGCGGCCTACTCGTTCTTATTTATCGTTTTTATCTATTACAGAAGTTAGTTTTGCACCATTGAAGCATGTGACCTCCGAGAGAATTTGTCTCGAGGCCGAGCCAGTTGTTCTCTTTTTTTGGAAACCAAAATACGGTCACCCTACAGTGGGCAGCCTAAGCCGTGGCACCCTTGGGGCATGCAGGGTTCAGTGTCTTGCCCGAGAACACTCAGTTCCAGAACCAGCCATAGCTTTCGAAGCTGCAACCTCTCGGACAAAAGTCTGGTTACAACTCCTCCTACTACAGAAGATCATAAAGACCATCACTGAAAGTTTTCGTGGTTTACTGAAAAACTTACAACGCAGAAAGTTCCTCCGGCTCCAGAGATCAATGTTGTCGACAGTGACTGTGGAGAAGAAGAGACAGAAACGTTATCTGCTTCTGTTCTTCAGACATGTCTGACAGAAACTTCAACATGATCACAAAATAGGCAGATGGATGTGCAGAAATGTACCTCTGTCATAAATCGTCTTTATCACACTGGTGCATAACTCATCCAGTTTCTTTTTCAGCTCATGAACAGATTGTGTCACATCTTCAAATGAGGAAAGAGAAGTGAAGGGAACATCTGTATATTTAGTAGGAGCTGAGAGTGATGGAAAACTCTAGAAAGAAGAGAAACTCATCAGCATCATCATCATCATTATAATTATCACACTGAACTTCTAGTGACCGTCTCCTCAGGACACAGTTTCCTCTAATCAAGCTCTTCACCTTCATCAGACTCTTCACATCACGTGATGATCAAACACAACAGCACAATTACTGACATCAGACTCTTCCTCATTATCTGCTCATTCTGCTCTCATGAGAAGTTCCTCTGTTCCTCTAGATCTGTTACCTGAATGAAGCTGATGTCGTCTTGTGTCTGTAATAGTTTCTCTATCTCTCTGTTGTTTCTCTTCAGATCATTGATCTCCTGCTGCAGTTTCTTCATGATTCCTTCAGCTTCACTGACTGACTTCTTCTCCTGATCTCTGACTCGCTGTTTCACCTCGTCACATCTTCTCTGGATGGACTGGATCATCTCAGAAAACATCTTCTCCGTGTTCTCTGTGTTCTCTATTGCTTTGAGTGCAGATCTCTGTCAGAAACACAGCAGCATCAGCTTCTTCCTCTTCATCACACTCACTCCAGAAACTTCTCTTCTTCTCCAGACTGACCTTATGTGACTCCACAGAGTCTCTCAGCTGCTGAAGATCTTTCTCTCGCTGCTGGATCTTCTGCTGAAACTCTCTCTGTGTCTCCATCAGCTGCTTCTGCAGAACAAACCAGAAGAAACAGGTCAGATATTTATGATTGACAATATTGGGTCTGAGTAAAGATCAGTAAAGGTTGAAGCTCAAGCAATTGATTTTACATGAACTGGAGCTCATGTAAATTAATTAGAACATGTATGTTGATTTTATGTTCGAGCTGCAGGAGAAAAGACTAAGCGTTACAGGAATTTTAATTTAATCTAAAACAATAATATTAGATTAAATATTCTGTATGTGAATTCTGTCTTACAACAATAAAATCAGTCTGAACCTTCTGCGAGGACAGATGAGGATGTAAAAAGCAAGTTACAAAGCACGCAAGTAAAAAAAACTGAATCATGCAGATTAGGGAAGCAGCCCAGAATACTAATGAATTTGATCTGACTTTAGTGGTCCAGTGGAAACAAAAAGTTAGGAGAATAAACAAATGTCTACGGCAAAGTTTACACTGTAAAAAGTGTCTTGTTGGATCAAAGTAAAAATTTTGCATCAACTTGTTACACCTTTTTGACCATCACTTCGATCAACTTGAAATTTTTATTTTGAAGGGAATTAACCATCCACTACTTAGCGAATGCAAAAAAAATCTTTGAATCAAATTAGGTTTTGAAGTTTAATGAAATCTTAAATGATACGTTTTCTTAATGTTTTCTCATCGGAAGGGTTGAAAAAGAGACCTCCACCCTAATATATGTGTTTATTCGCATCTTTGTTGATTGAGGTTTATGTACTAATGGGTTGAATTTAACAAATATTTATGTGTAATGATAAAAAGTATCTAACATTATGTCATGCAATTTGAAGTTGAATTTTGAAGTGTTTTGAGGTGGCGCAACAACTTGTTCAAATTGTTTTCTTTTAAGACAAATTCCTTCGATTGCTCCTTCTTACAACGAAACAAGATCATGTAAACGAGTTTATGGTTTTAAATGAAGTTTAATAGAGTAAAAAAAAATGCGTACAGCAAATGCAAGCTTCTCATTGGCTCATTGGCCATTTCTTATTGGCCAATTCAAGAAACAAGGACTTCTCTTCTCATCACCATCTCTGGCTCCAAAGCACATTTTTACTTCACTTTGAATACAAGTTTATTATAAACTTTGATTGTTTTTTGAGAACTCTATCACGTAAATTGTTGATTGATTGAGGGCCACCAATAGCTTTCACACAGCATTATATGAAATTAAATTTTAATTTAAAAAGACCAACATTTCAATTTTAACCTCCGAAACTGAAGCATGTGAGAAGTTAATAGAACACTATCACTTTAATGTCCTTACCTGTGTCTCTGTCCTCTGAGCTGCTGCTGATACAGTGTCGTGGTTCTTGTGTTCATACTTCTCACACCACACACACACACTGTTGATCCGTCCTGCAGAAATATTCCAGAAGCTTTTGGTGTTTGGAGCAGATCATCTCCTGCAGTCCATCAGTGGCTTCAATCATTCTGTGACGTTCACGAGAGTGAAGCTCATAGTACGATTCCTGACACTCCAGACAGGATTTCACCGCTTTATATTTTCTTCCTTTACAGGCGTCACACGGAACATCTCCAGCTCCAGCGTGACAGTCAGAAGGTTTGATCTTCTTTAATTTCTCCACCAAATCAGCCAAGAGGATGTTTGTAGCTAAAGCAGGTTTTGGACTGAAGGTCTCTCTGCACTGAGGGCAACTGTAGATCTTCTTCTGATCCTCCAGATTCCAGCAGTCAGTAATGCAGCTCCTACAGTAACTGTGTCCACAGCTGATAGTGACCGGATCCTTCAGGAGATCCAGACACACTGAACACTGAAACTCATCCTCAGAAAATCTGACTTCTGCCATTTTACAGACACAGACACGCAGCAGCTCCACGACTCTTTACTGTCACTTTCTGAGAACTACGGAAATGTTACCACCTCGTGTTTAAATAAGGGCGTACTTACTTACGTACTTTCACTACAAATGAAACTGACCTGAAGATTTACAGTTTGCTTTATTGCTCGCAAACTGTATCTTAAATATCTTTAAATATGACATCATCAGAGATTGAGTCTGACAGAACTCAACAACTCAACTGACAGTTCTGCACATGATGATGAAAGATTCCGGGGGTTTTAATAACGGAGAATGGAGTGACGACGAGGTTGTTGTAACTATGCTGGAGTTGGTGTCACCCCAAGTGTCTGGGACGGATAAAAAATCTGACACTCAATTGCAGAGTAAATGTTTATATGAGAAAGTTCAGACAAAAACTCCTTCTAAGCAGGTGAAGAGGAAACAGAGAATCTGCCTCTTCTCTAGCGATGGACCCGTCAGCAAAACAGGAAGTCACTCTGTGGAAAAGTCTTCACACCTCATCAGGAAACCACATAGGCTGCAGATACTTCAGTGCAATAAAACATGCAAATCAGTGGGTCAGAAACATCACAAATGATCTTTTACTTTACTTTACAGTCATTTAGCAGATGCTTTTATCCAAAGCGACTTACATTTCATTACAATTGTTACAATTTTAACAAATTCTTGCTTTCCCTGGGAATCGAACCCATGATCCAGTGTTTGAACCCATGAACCAACACTAGTGCTCTACAGACTGAGCTACTGGGAAAGAGATCTGACAAGAACATTCAGAAGATAAGAACTAATATAGAGAGTAAATGAATTGAAAAACCAGCATAAACTGGTAGGTAATTAACAGGGAAAGTAGCTATTGCAACTATTACTTTTAGTACTTTTTAAAATTAAATTTTAATTTCTCAAACCATTTCGCTGCTGAGAATATTAAATACCGTATTTACCAGCTTATAAGTCAACAACAAAAAAAAAACTTTATTAATACATGTTACAGTCATTTGGCAGACGCTTTTATCCAAAGCGACTTACAAAAAGAGCAGCAAGTGAAGCAATTTGTCTACAATAGGCTCCAGTAAATGTCTACACAGACTATAAAAGGACACAATTATTTTTATTTTTTAATCAGTGTTAAGGTGCTGGTGAAAGAGCTCTGTTTATAGTGCTTTTTCTATTTAGACCCGCTTATAAGACGGGGTAAAGAAATGAGAGAAAAGTGAAAAAATAGAAATGAGCATAAAGACGATTCAGTTTTTTTTTTGTATACGATTTACGCTGTATTAATGCAAATTAAATGACCAAACGGGCGCTTGCAGTTATCAGATGTTGCGCTTAAACAGAGCAGCTTTTCTATCTTTTGAATGGGATTAAAAACTGGACCAAAGACTCATGTGCAGTAAAGAAAATCTTACAGTTAAGCAACTTGCACTTAAGCAGAGTCGACTGTATATATGTGTGTTTGTGTGTATGTGTATTAATGATTGATTGATTGATAGATGCATGTTTGCTAATGTTCTCTATTCTTCTACTGTATATATTCTTTTCTGCAGTTGAAAGATGCAATTTCCCTGCTGTGGTAAAGGTAAACTACAAAAGGTAAAGGCTGAGTAAAGGTATTCAAAAAGAAAATACATTTTTGCTTTTAAAAATAAAACAAACACAGAGTTTATTCAAACATGTCACACACTTTTGCTGATGAATCGGGACCAACAGAAACTCCAGGACAGAGTGGCTGAGTGAAGGTGGTCTGGACTCTGTGGATGAGGGTCATTGTGTTGTTGGAGACGCTGTAGAAGGACAAAGTTCCTGCGTCATGATCCAGAAACACTCCCACTCTCCTGATGCTGCTGGACACTGAGAAATTAGTTTTTATAATATTGTGTATGATTGCGAATCTAGAGGGAAAACAAATCAAACTCCAGGACTGATTATTACCCCCAAACACACACTCATCACTCACTCCCTTCCTGCTGATGCTCTTATACGACACTGATATAAACACAGCATCTCCAGTCCACTCCAGCTCCCAGTAACAGCGTCCGCTCACACTCTCCTCACACAAAACCTGAGGATAATAATCAAATCTGTCTGGATGATCAGGATACGACTGAACTGTGTCAGTGTGAGTGACTGTGTTTCCCTCAGACAGAAGGAGACGATTATTCATCGTGTTCAGATCCAGAGTGAACTGACGAGAATCTAAAGGAAATAAAACACACAATTGATGATTATGAACAATAATTGTTGAAAGAAAACTACAAAAGAATAAAACAGGAAACCATCTCATCTACTACAGTGATACTGTCCACATTAGACGGCCAAAACTGAAGGCACACATTAAATAAGTGAGTGAGTGAGTGAGATCGATTTGTATTTTTTTGAGAATGAAATTGCGCGTCCCGTTTTGAAACAATACCAAACGAATATTGTCCAGTATTTTTACATATATAATTTTTTTAAGCAGCATCTCATGCGAATCATCTCATGCAGCTGTTGAAGCTGGATTTTATAAAAGAAGTGCTAATATGTAGTGCTAACACTATTTCATATTAATAATTAATCAAATTATTTATTTATTTATTAGAAAAGAGTCTAGGACTATTACTTTGTTACAGATATAAGTTTTTACAGATTAAATTTTTTATTTATTACAGAAGTGGCACCCGAGGACACTCAGTTGCAGAACCAGCCATAAGATTTGAACCATGAAGACCATCACTGAAAGTTTGCGTGGTTACTGAAAAACTTACAACGCAGAAAGTTCCTCCTGCTCCAGAGATCAATGTTGTCGACTGAGGCTGTAGAGAAGAAGAGACAGACACGTTATCTGCTTCTGTTCCTCAGAGATGTCGGACAGAAACTTCAACATGATCACAAACTAGGCAGATGAATGTGCAGAAATGTACCTCTGTCCTGAATCGTCTTTATCACATTGTTGCATAACTGCTCCAGTTTGTTTCTCAGCTGATGAACAGATTGTGTCACATCTTCAAATGAGGAAAGAGAAGTGAAGGGAACATCTGTAGATTTAGTAGGAGCTGAGAGTGATGGAAAACTCTAGAAAGAAGAGAAACTCATCAGCATCATCATCATCATCATCATCATCATCATCATCATCATCATTATAATCATCACACTGAACTTCTAGTGGCTGTCTCTTCAGGACTCAGTCTCCTCTAATCGAGCTCTTCACCTTCATCAGACTCTTCACATCACGTGATGATCAAGCACAACAGCACAATTACTGACATCAGACTCTTCCTCATCATCTGCTCATTCTGCTCTCATGAGAAGTTCCTCTGTTCCTCTAGATCTGTTACCTGAATGAAGCTGATGTCATCTTGTGTCTGTAATAGTTTCTCTATCTCTCTGTCTTTTCTCTTCAGATCATTGATCTCCTGCTGCAGTTTCTTCATGATTCCTTCAGCTTCACTGACTGATGTCTTCTCCTGATCTCTGATCTGCTGTGTCACCTCATCACATCTTCTCTGGATGGAATGGATCATCACAGTAAAGATCTTCTCAGTGTTCCCTATTGCTTTTCGTGCAGATCTCTGTCAGAAACACACCAGCATCAGCTTCTTCCTCTTCATCACACTCACTCCAGACTCTTCTCTTCTTCTCCAGACTGACCTTATGTGACTCCACAGAGTCTCTCAGCCGCTGAAGATCTTTCTCTCGCTGCTGGATCTTCTGCTGAAACTGTCTCTGTGTCTCCTTTAGCTGCTTCTGCAGAACAAACCAGAAGAAACAGGTCAGATATTTATGATTGTCAATATTGGGTCTGAGTAAAGATCAGTGAAGGTTGAAGCTCGAGCAATTGATTTTACATAAGCTGGAGCTGATGAACATTAATGAAAATAAATAGAACATGTATGTTGATTTTATGTTGGAGCTGCAGGACTAAGGAAGAATAAACAGTGTTACAGGAATTTTAATATCAATAATATTAGATTAAATATTCTGTCTGTGATTTCTGTCTTACAACAATAAAATCAGTCTGAACCTTCTGCGAGGACAGATGAGGATGTAAAAAGCAAGTTACAAAGCACGCAAGTAAAAAAGAGTTTTGTGCTGATTTTTGGGCAAACGAGAGTCGAGCCAATCGAATGAACCGAATCAGTGAATCGTCTCTCTGACAGAACAGGGCCATGTATAAGATAAAGTGATGTCATATCCTATGTAACGAACTTGCATAAAACGGCGCCAAGATGAGTGAAGTTTTTTAGCTTCGTTCCTCCACAGATCTGCTATGTTTTTTAACTTTTTTAATAAAAACTTTTTGCGTTGGATCCACCCCGGGCTTCAGAGAAGTTTTAAGATTCTAATAGTTTGTTCAAACACTATCTACGAGAAGAGAGTGCGAGCAACCGTGCAGTTTGGCCAGACCTTTTGTGGTATGTATGCAGGGGTGTAACACCATCACGTAAATTGTAGATTGATTGAGGGGCACCAATAGCTTTCACACAGCATTATATGAAATTAAATTGTAATTTAAAAAGGCCAAAATTTCAATTTTAACCTCCGAAACTAAACCATGTGAGATGTTGATAGAACATTATCTCCTTAATGTTCTTACCTGTGTCTCTGTCCTCTGAGCTGCTGCTGATACGATAACGTGGTTCTTGTGTTCATACTTCACACACAACACACACACACACTGTTGATCCGTCCTGCAAAAATCCTCCAGAAGCTTCTGGTGTTTGGAGCAGATCATCTCCTGCAGTCCATCAGTGGCTTCAATCATTCTGTGACGTTTACGAGAGTGAAGCTCCTCATAGCGCTCGAGATGAGAGTGACAGTACGATTCCTGACACTCCACACAGGATTTCACAGCTTTATATTTTTTTCCTTTACAGGCGTTGCATTGAACATCTCCAGCTCCAGCGTGACGATCAGTAGGTTTGTTCTTCTTTAGATTCTCCACCAAATCAGCCAGGATGGTGTTTGTAGCCAAAGCAGGTCTTAGACTGAAGGTCTCTCTGCACTGAGGGCAACTGTAGATCTTCTTCTGATCCTCCAGATTCCAGCAGTCAGTAATGCAGCTCCTACAGTAACTGTGTCCACAGCTGATAGTGACCGGATCCTTCAGGAGATCCTGACACACTGAACACAGAAACTCATCCACAGAAAATCTGATTTCTGCCATTTCACAGACACAGACACGCAGCAGCTCCACGACTCTTTACTTTCACTTTCTCAGAACTACGGAAATGTTACCACCTCGTGTTTAAATAAGGGCGTACTTTCTCTGTGACGTTACGGAGTCTTCTGTACGGAAAATGAAACTGACCTGAAGATTTACATTTTGCTTATTTGCTCGGAATTTGATCTCGTAAATCTTAAATGTCTTTTAAAAGGACATCATCAGAGATTGAGTCTGACAGAAGAACTGGATCAGTGTAAATCGGGTTGATCTTTACTCTAGATGCTTTACCTGTGTTTTGACTGTAGCATTACGGAAAAACTGCAGCAAGTTTCTTCAATATATTTAATAGTCATTATTCAAAGCTTTATTCAAATCTTTCTTGTCATTTGTACAAGTTTCCCTGTACAATGAAATTTGAAAATTGCTTCCCCCAATGAATTCCAGAAACACAGAAAATTACACAAAACACACGTTTTGACTATACGTATGTACAATATAGAATACCGTGAATATAAGCACCATTTCTTTTCGAATTTTCAACGCTCAAAAACTTGGGGAGTGCTTATAATCATCGATTTCAAATACGTAACTACGTAAAACATAATATATACGTCCTCTTTTCCGTATTTCAGGAGCAATCACAAATAAACCGAAACACATCGTCTTTATGCAGCGGCGCATGTGCGTCTCTAAATAATGCGTAGGCAGACGTGCTGCAGTAGAAGCTTTGATTGGCTCAAAAACAGAAATAAAGAAACATCAGACACGCCGCGACACTTAACAGAGACAAAATAACACTGGAAGAAGTAAGATTGTAAACTAAATACAGTCATTAATACAACAGAAACCACAAACCAAGACCGGTTAGCTTAGCTTAGTTTAGCGCTAACAAACGCGTCCAATGTGTCATCGCAGAAAGAGTCACAACAGTCGAAAATGAAGAACATGTGCAAGAAGTAAAAATTCCAAGGAACAGACATAATCAAAACGCTAAACAGGGGATTATAATCCATCGCTTTGATTCTCTTCACACGGCGTCAGATAAACAGAGAGCTCAACGGGATTATAGTGATTATAGTGGTCAGAAAGGAAATTCTGGTAGCAACGGGTAGCAAATCTGACACCCAATTGAAGAGTAAACGTTTATATGAGAAAGTTCAGGCGAAAAACTCCGTCCAAGCAGGTGAAGGTTCTGCCACTTCTCTAGTGACGCACACGTCAGCAAAACAGGAAGTCGCTCTCTGCGGAAAAGTCTTCACGCCTCATCAGGAAACCACATAGGCTGCAGACACTTCAGTGCAAGAAAACATGCAAATCGGCGGGTCAGAAACATCACAAACAATCTGACAAGAACATTCAGAAGATAAGGACTAATATAGAGAGTAAATGAATTGAAAAACCAGCATCAGCTGGTAGGCAGTGCACACGTGGGGATCTGTCAAAAGAACAGTGCTGGGATNTTATATTTGCGTAAATACAGTATTTATTAATAATAAGCATTAAATAGCAAAACCCGTACAAAAGGTCTCAAGCGAGGTCTATAAACAGCTCTGGTTTGGAGGCCGGGGCGAGCGACACCAGCATTGTTTATGGGGAAAGAGAGCGAGGAAGAGGAAGTGAAAGCACAGCTGATCTTCCGCGTGTAACAACTGTCTTCACTCGCTGAGTCTCTAAGAGCTTTTCCATTAGAGCCGCGTCTCGTTCGGCTCCTGAAGCCCCGCGTGATTTAATCCGGGCCCGCTGACGGGCGAGACGCCGGCTCTGCCCGTCTGTCGGCTTCGCTTAACACACTCCCACAATCCACTTCAGTCTGTTCGCTTCCATTCACGTCGCTTTAATTGTGTGGTATTGTTTATTTGTGTTGCTCACAGCTGGAGCTGGACTCTGTCATGTCTGATTCCGCTCGGCTCGGACCCTTAATTAATGACGTGAAAAACGGCCTGGGAAAGTGTGAGGACTGTGGACGCCCCCGCTCGGACCGTAACGAGAGAAGAGTGCATTGTGGGAAACGCTGTGGAGAAAATTTCGGATGATAAAGTGTCTGATCAAACCAGATGTTTGTGAAATTTTGCACTTCAAATCTTACCTGGATTGTAAACTCTGAATTACGTGAGCGCCGGCATTTTTCTATTTGTGAAACACCTAGCGAACGCTTTTATCCAGAGTTGGAGTCAATCCTGCGACCTATAGTATTGCGAACGCTGTGATCGACACACAAACGCTCAACATTCCTTTATGTTGTCATGACATTATATCATATAGGGAATCCATGATTATTCAGTCAGAACATTATGAACGTTTCTGATCAGAATACCATCAGAACAACTCACTGACTGATGGATGGATGGATAGATAGACAGACCCTATTAATCCCACTTGGGGACATTTTTTTTGTTTGTTTTTTTTCAGCAGCAAAAGCAAAGAGAAAAAAAAGCAGTTTAAACAAAATCAAATACAAAAATGTAAAATGACAACAGTAAAGGGAAAATTTGCAGCAAGAAAAAAAAATCCAACAATAAGTTGTTGGTGCAAAAATTCAACAATGCAAATACGATTTTAATGCAAACAGACTTCAACAGAGAGTAGTGCAAAAACGGTGAGTGACAAACGTGTCACTGCATTACTGTATCAAAGAGTCTGATATAATATTAAACTTCCTCATAATAAAACACTGATCAAACACCCAACACAAAAGCCCCAGCGTGGAGAAGATTCACAAGTATGTTTACGTTTCCTCTGTACACAGCTTAACGTAAAGGTTACGTTACCAGTGTATTTACATAATGTGACATTCACACATTACAACAGTGGAACGTTTTACAAATTAACATTTGTCTCAAAATCACGTGGATCGATCAGAGGAACGTATGAGTGACTTTACAGTCATTAGAATAAATTCCGCTATTTCATTGAAACGTCTGTGTGAGGACTCATCAGTTATTAAGGTTTGAAAAGTGTCGCTCGGTTCCGACTTTAAATCGTTGGTAATTGTGTGTGGTTGCACGTCGTTGTCTCGTCGGTGGCGTCACACCTGCTCGTGCTGAAGGTGAAGAGGCTTTCAAAAAGTGTAATTCACCGTCTGAGAATAAAAGTAGAAGATCCGCGTCACAGTGTAATTAGCGCGGCAGGTGAGGCACGTGCTGAAGTTTTAATTAGAGCAGCGGACGCCTTCGGATCCTGTCAGGTGTGTGTCTCGCGCTGTAATGGCGGCGGAACTGAGACTGAGGCGAATGTTCGCGCGTCTTTCTCGCCTGCGTGAGGTGAAGCGTCTCGCTCGACATTCGCGTCGAAACTC
>SOMO01000204.1:33954-39643 GCA_028128575.1 Paedocypris carbunculus | reverse complement strand
AACTCCAGGACAGAGCGGCTGAGTGAAGGTGGTCTGGACTCTGTGGATGAGGGTCATTGTGTCTGAGACGCTGTAGAAGGACAAAGTTCCTGCCTCATGATCCACAAACACTCCCACTCTCCTGCTGATGCTGCTGATGCTGCTGGACACTGAGAGTTTAGTCTCTACGTTATTGTGTTTGAACTTGAAACAAGAGGAAGAACAGATCAAACGCCAGGACTGATTATTACCCCCAAACTCCTCCCCATGCTGTTTCTTCCTGCTGATGCTCTTGTACGCTACTGATATAGACACACGATTGCCAGTCCACTCCAGCTCCCAGTAACAGCGTCCGCTCACACTCTCCTCACACAAAACCTGAGGATAATACTCAAATCTGTCTGGATGATTAAAACAGCGCTGAACTCTGCTAGGATAAGTTACTTTGTTCTCCTCAGACAGACGGAGACGATTATTCATTGTGTTCTGATCCAGAGTGAATTGACGATAATCTGATGGAAATAAAACACAACATGAATTAGAAAGTGGAAAAAAAGTGAAAAAGAATTGAGCAGGTAACCGTCTTGTCAACTCCGCTTTCGGCCAAAACCGAAAGTTTGCGTTCTCAGTGCTTCATACACCTGAAGATCATTTCCAGTAATAACACCGTATTGTGTGCTCGGGCAAATCTGCAGGTTAGGGTTACGTGTCAACCTCGAGAAGAGAAGTTCTGTAGATCTCTTTTCAAAATGACAAGAACAAAAAACACTGTAGTTTTGAACTTTACTATGCACAATACTACATTACTACTAATCAGTGCTGTCAAAAGCAGTCACTTTCGTTACTTCGGTAGAAGTATAGATATTAGAGTTAAAAAGTTCTTCTGTGAAAGTAAAAGTAAAATGCCCAATATTCTACTAAAGTAAAAGTAGCGTTACTAATACTGATAAAACTACTTTTAAGTATAAAAGTAAAAGTAATGCGAGGAAAAAATAGCATTATAGAACTATATTGTTCTATTAAAATGTTGTAATTACATTGAAAATTAATGCATTTTATAACAGAAAAGCTTCCGTGCAATCTTCGCGGCCTCAAGACACTAAATCACACAGGCTTCTCAGAGGCTGATAAATCTGAAAAAACTTGTAACAAAATAGATTCTTTTCAAATACATGTTATGAAATAATGACCTAATATGAACTCTTCTGTTAGAAAATCTAACTTCAACATTACATTATCGCGATGTGCAGGTGTGATGGACCGCGCGCAAACCAATAGGTTGTCGGAATGATACGTGTTTACACGTCTCATCCAACCACAATCATTTACCGGCGTGATTTGTCCGGATGTTTTATATCGATTCAACACGGAAATAAAACTAACCGGTAACGCGGCTGGTTTTGAACAAGTAACGAATAGAAAGTACCGATATTTGCTTAAAAAAATAAGAAGTAGAAGTAGAAAGTAAGCGGAAAAATAAATACTCTAGAAAAGTAAGCCAAATTTCTACTTTAGTTACTTAGTAGGTATTTAGGTAACAAAGTAATTAACGTCGACTCTGAGAGTAAGACCATCACTGAGAGTTTCTATGGTTTTCTGAGAGACTTACAGCGCAGAAAGTGGTTCCGGCTCCAGTGATCAATGTAGATGACTGAGACTGTGGAAAGAAGAACAGAAACATTATCTGCTTTTGTTCCTCAGACATTTCTGACAGGATTTTCTACATGATCACACAGGAAGCAGATGAATGTGCAGAAATTTACCTTTGTCATGGTTCTTTTTCATCTCAGTGTTACAGAAATTCTCCAGTTTGGTTACAAGCTTATTTAAAGGTTGTGTCACGTTTTCAAAAGAGAAGAAGCAAGTGAAGGGAACATCTGCAGAATCACGAGCGGTTGAGAGTGATAAAACTTCTTCTTTCTAGAAAGAAGAGAAATTCATCATCATCGTCATCATCAACACCGCCTTCTCCACAAGCTTTTCTAATGAGATGCCCTAATGAGAAGATTCTCTGTTCCTCTAGATCTGATACCTGAAGGAAGCTGATGTGATCTGGTCTCTGTAATAGTTTCTCTATCTCTGTGTCTTTTCTCTTCAGATCATTGATCTCCTGCTGCAGTTCCTCAATGATTCCTTCAGCTTCACTGACTGACGTCTCCTCCTGATCTCTGATCTGCTGTTTCACCTCCTCACATCTTCTCTGGATGGACTGGATCATCTCAGCAAAGATCTTCTCAGTGTTCTTTATTGCTTTGAGTGCAGATCTCTGTCAGAAACACACCAGCATCAGCTTCTTTCTCTTCATCACACTCACTCCAGACTCTTCTCTTCTTCTCCAGACTGACCTTATGTGACTTCACAGAATTGCTCAGCATCTGAAGATCTTCTTCTCGCTGCTGGATCTTCTGCTGAAACTCTCTCCGTGTCTCCATCAGCTGCTTCTGCAGAACAAACCAGAAGAATCATGCTAGAGTTATTTAAGTGTCTCGGGCGTTTTGAATTTAATTGAATGGAAAAATAATATCTTGTCAAAATGGTCTAACCAGTGAGTTAAATGGCAAAAATCCTTGGACAATTGAAAATGTTTGAAAGCTTGGAGAAAATCTGAGGAAACTTGTTTATGATATGTTTGAGTTGTTCATACAATATGAAGAGTTTCCTTGCTATTATGTCATAACGTGGTGGTCAACAAGAAATGCTGTTATGTGGTCACCAATAAAACAACATCTANTTAATTAAATATTTTGTTTACTAGTAAAGTGTGCATAATTATTTTACCATCTTGAAACGTAAGCCTATAAAAGCTACAGTACACTTCTCAAGAAAGCTTTGTGAATATACAGAATGTACAAAAAAAAAATCAGCAAGTAATTAGCTGATTATGAGTTATGTGATTATGAGATAATGATTTTGAGATAGGACACAAATGGAAAAGCTGCAAATGTCTTGCCAATGCAAAAGCTTGCAAGCGGTGTGATGAGAGGAAGAAAGCTTCTGAAGAGCTTTTTAAAAAAAGCTTTAAAAGCCTTTTTTCTAAGTTTATGTCTGGTTTATGTCTGATCAAAACATTACTTGAACAATTTCTTACCTTTGTCTCGATCTTCCAAGCTGCTGCTGATATAATGTCGTGGTTCCTATGTTTATTCTTCTTACACCACACACACACACACTGTTGATCAGTCTTGCAGTAAAACTCCAGAAGCTTCTGGTGTTCGTAGCAGATCATCTCATGCAGTCGATCAGTGGCTTCAATCATTCTGTGACGTTTACGTGAGTGAAGTTCTTCGTGTCGCTCGAGATGAGAGTGACAGTACGACTCCTGACACTCCACACAGGATTTCACTGCTTTATATTTTCTTCCTGTACAGACGCCACACGGAACATCTCCAGCTCCAGCGTGACGGTCAGAAGAAGGTTGGTTCTTCAGTTTCTCCACCATCTCAGCCAGGATGGTGTTTTTAGCTAAAGCAGGTCTTGGACTGAAGGTCTGTCTGCACTGAGGGCAACGGTAGGACTCGCGCTCATCCTCCTGATCCCAGCATTGACTGATGCAGCTCCTACAGTAACTGTGTCCACAGCTGATAGTGACCGGATCCTTCAGGAGATCCTGACACACTGAACACTGAAACTCATCCTGAGAAAATCTGGCTTCAGCCATTTTACAGAGACAGACACGCAGCAGCTCCACGACTCTTTACTTTTCTCAGAACTGCAGAGCTTTAACCATTATGGGCGTTCATCAGGGCGGAGTTTCCTGTCACAAAGACTAAAACTGAAACTGATCGGGGTATTTACATCCTGGCGATTTTGTGCAGAATTCTTCACAAACTGTATCTCAGAATTCTTAAATATCTTTAATGCGACAATTATCAGAGATTGTGTGTGACACTAAAACTGCATCAGTGTAATTCGGGTTAATTTTTACTGTAGATGCTTTACGTGTGTAATAATTGTAGCATTCTTAAAAACAGCAGCAGTGCTTCTTCCTCAGATGATGGAAGGTTTTAATAGAGAAGGAAGTGAAGGAACGTTCTTGTTGTGGATGGTTGGCAAAGTGAGTAGAAACCCTTGTGGAAATCCTCAAAAACCAAGGTTTAATCATGCCACGTGAGAACAAACGAACCAAAAAACCCCAACATACAATATCAAAAATGAAATGAATCAAAAACTATACAATAATTAGAGAGTTGTGAGCAAACACATGTGTAATTCTGCTTACACTAACTTACGAAACTAAATGTGCTTAACTTTTCATGGCTGGGCATCCAAGTGGTGTCCTTCAAATGGCATTGGTTTTTTTAGACAATTGGAGTTCTTTCAAGGGTAGACTTGACCTGTAAAAACCTCACGCCCTCCATCCCTCATGGAAGAAATCTGCTCACTTATCCTATAATATAGCCTATAGTCTAGCATCTAGATCGTGATTGGCTAAAGCCCAGGTCATTGAGAGCAGGCGGCATACCTTAACTAGCTACTATCAATAGCTCTAATAATACAAATAACAACAACAACAACAACAATATTGATAATAAAAATGCTAAAGGCTATAACAAAAAAAAAAAAAAAAATCAAACCAGTATCACAATCACAGGAGTCTAGCTATAACAAGCGATCCTCAGATAAATAAAAAAAAAGGCATATAGTCATATTAAACAAAGCAAGATATTATTAAAAAAAAAGTTGCCGTTTATTTTTTATTTGAGCAAGCTTTTGGTGTAACACAACTGCAGAAACACTTGCAAGCTTCCGGCTCCTTGGCGAACCACAGTCAGTCATCGTACTTTTTTACACCTCAACCATTTCCTTCTGTTTATGCCTTCACACGTAACTGCACTTCACGTTCTGTTCTAAATTAAAAGTACATATATTTGAATAATACATTGTCTTCATCAAGCGCTCTACATTTGCTTGCAAATCTTTACAAAAAGTGCTACAAAAAACTAAACGAGTAAGTAAAAAAAAACAAAAGAAAAGAAGCGAAATAGAGTATTGTAGAAGTTTGATCAAAGTCTTAAAAGTCTGTCAAATACGTAAAGATAGTCAAGTCAAGTTGGTTTTTATTGTCGTTCTGCTACACGTGTAAACAAATAGTTGAGCCAAAAGTCGTGTCTCATACACAAACTGAGACCGTACAAGAACTTTACATAAATACTGTGCGTGAGATTCGATTGTGCAGAAGATATATTTGTACCTCGGACTGTAATAAGTAATTGCGCAGTTTTGCTTCGTAAACATTTTGTTGTAATGCTCAAACAGATGTTATGTTATTGCGACTTGTATTAGATTTACATAAATAATGTGCCTGGTGTGAAACTGAGACTTCCTCAGTCTCCGGAAAAGCAGCAAATGATTTATCACCTATAGTTTTCAGTTTCGTCTTTGGGTTATAAAGCAGGAAGATGTCTGTTGATCTGTAGTGTGGTGTTTGCAGTTTCCGTAAACATTGCAGAATCTTCTAGATGAAGCTTCTTGGCGTTCCTTGCCGATGTTCTAGAGAGAAGAGCATTACAACAATTCAGTCCCAGTAAGATGAGGGCCTGGGCAAGGCATTTAGAATCACTATTCCTGAGGTGTGGGCGGAGCTTGGCGATTTTACACAGGAGCTGGACACGGGTATCAAAAGTTAGGTGATTAACAAATTTGTGCATATTTCCCATCTAATTGGGATTCTTGAGACTGTTTGCCTTTTTCCGGTTAAAATGAATGATAT
>SOMO01000204.1:26454-28954 GCA_028128575.1 Paedocypris carbunculus | reverse complement strand
TGCCATTTTACAGACACAGACACGCAGCAGCTCCACGACTCTTTACTTTCAATTCTCAGAACTGCGGCGCTTTAACCGTCATGGCCCCAAAAAGGGCGGAGTTTCTCTATGACGTTTCAAAGACTTAAAATTTAACTGGGGTTTTACAAGCTGGGGATTTTTCACAAACGGTTTCTGTGAATTTTTTATCTCTTTATAGTGACATCATCAGATTATGTCTGACAGTAGAACTGCATCTGTGGAAATTAGGAAGATTTTTTTTATGCTTTAAGCTTAATGATGGTAACATTCCTACATAACAGCAGCTGATTTTCTTTTCTCAGATGATGAAGGAATCTGTAGGTTTTAATGAAGGAGGAATGGAGAAGGAACGTGTCTGTGTTTACTATTTTAAATCGTGAGGTGCAGATAAAGTGCACATTATTTTTACTCTATGTATGGTTTAATCACCTGCATTTATTAAACAAACCTGTTTTTAAATAAAAAAAAAACCACATTGCGTCTCATTATAGTCTCATGTATTTTACTTAAATGTATCTCAACAAAAATATATTTTTCAGTCTGTTTAACTTCTTTCAAACCTACTACAACCTAAACATTTTCAAACATGTCACCACTTTATAAAAGAAATGCACACACCAAAAATCACTTTCCTGACTTTCCAAAACCATTTTTCACAAAATATCCACAGTTCTGCAAAACAGTCTTAAGTTTACAGTAACTTTATGTGCTAAGACTTTTAAAGCCACTCTGTTGATCAGAAGGCTCTGGCGTTAAAGTATTAAAACCGGAAGAAAATAACGCAAATGACGAGAGTTAAATCAAAACAGTTTAAAACAAAAAGCTTTTAAAAAAAATAATAGACTAATCTCACATTGTCAAAACTCGCCAATTCAAGCGATTGGGTTTCAAGAGGTAATTTAAAAAGAGTCAAGGACACGTTTGTCTAATTTCTAGGGAAACTCGTTTCACAAATTCCCAGTTGCCACAACAAAGACTCGGTCGCCTCTGTTTCATTTTAGGACCAACACTCACTTATACATTTAATATCAAATTTTTTTTTAAAAAATGGATCCTAAAATGAACAGTTTGTGTAGCGAGGATAAAACACTTCTAATGTGCTTATGTTTTCAAGAGCCTGTGAAAAGCAGAGGTGTAAAGTACTTGAGTAAATGTACTTTGTTACACTCTCTCTCTCTTTCTCTCTCTCTCTCTCTCTCTCTCTCTCTTTCTCTCCGACTCACAGTTTTGCTCTCTCTCTTCTACCCCCCCCCCTCTCTTTTTCTCTCTCTCTCTTTCTCTTCTGTTGCTGCTTTAACTTTAACAAAGATTTTTCTTGTAAATTTGCATTCTGACTGGCACCAAACTGGAATGTATAACACATTTTAGTATCGCTGTTCTGGGGGAAGTTTTAACCAGTTCAAACGTCAATGTTAGTGGTTTAGTGATTTGACTCGTGTTTTCGTGTTTTTCTGGCTTTGGTTTCCTGTGACTCACAACGGTTTTTCTTGAACACGCTAAGACGCTTTAAGCTAATCTTAAACGATTCAACAATACAGCAGAGGAGTAACGAGTACCGCACAGCCATACTTGCTATAAAAATTACTCCATGACAAGTAACAAGTCACCTACTTCAAAAAGACTTGAGTCAAAGTAGCAAAGTATCCATTTTTTACTTGAGTATTTTACTTGTATTTAAGATGCAAAAAAGAAAAGAAAGTAAAAATTGTAAAAGTAGACTCTGCATCTTGTAAGAGTCCTTCTGTTTTTCCACAAAAGGAAACATTTCATTCATATAAGACTATGGATGATCGTCCAGACCCTGATGTGCTGGTGTTTGCTTCATCACTGTGTCGCTAGTTAAACACCTGGTTTACTTTAATGCCTCTATTTCACGTTCATGTGGTTTCTAATTCGACGAACCAGCACAATAGAGACATAGAATAATGTCGAGCGAGCAATGAAATGGCGAGCGATGAAAAATCTCAGGGAGAAAATTCTTAGACACATCTTGTGAACTAAGCTGTGTTTAAAAAAAGTACTTTAAAAATGTAACTAAGTACTTTACAGTTTTGTATTTAAATTACTTTTCTAATTACTGTGTGAAAAGTGAAAAAAAAAAACTGCAACAGTGATTAACGGCAATAATACAATTTGATGGTACAAACACATTTAATTAATCACACAAGTTAACACATTAACTTTGACAGCCCTAATTGTAATAGTAAATGTGTAGTAAAATGTGATATATAAAATGACAAAAAATACAAAAGGAAGCTATTAATTGAATTTACTTTTACAGCTTCTAAAGTTACAACAAACGCAAGATTTATTCATTTATGTCACAGAATTTTACTGATGAACCAGGAAAAACATGAACTCCAGGACAGAGCGGCTGAGTGAAGGTGGTCTGGACTCTGTGGATGAGGGTCATTGTGTCTGAGACGCTGTAGAAGGACAAAGTTCCTGCCTCATGATCCACAAACACTCCCACTCTCCT
>SOMO01000203.1:277213-287445 GCA_028128575.1 Paedocypris carbunculus | reverse complement strand
ACTCCGACGCCTCATCTATCTGAAAGGCCTGACATTAACCTCTACTGTACAGCATCACAGAAGGCTCGCGGGCCAGTATTTATCAGACGCTGGCTTTCTATCTTTGGAAAGCCTATCAACACGTCATCGTCCAGGACAAGAAACCGCGAGTCCGAGTCCTCAGGAGACGTCCGTGTCTCCCGGCCAGGACTGAAAGAGAACGAGGACCATTCGCTTCAGTGGTCCGATGCGTGTCGAATGGAGGATTCAGTCGAGAGGAACAGACGATATTAATCTTTTAAATTCATAGAAGATCTCAAATTACCTTTGGTTTTCTTTTTTTGCTAGATGTGGGATCCACACGGCTGTTTGGTTTCACAATTACGGATCCGTTAGTGGTTTTGTGGCTCTAACAGCAGAACATGAAGGAGGATTAGACTCCGTAACGCTGAAAAGATCTGGTACATGTCCACGACGTTATTGAGAAGATAATGCTGATGAAGGATTAATGTGTAGACATGTTCATCTCTCAGGTTTACATGAGAATACATGAGGGATATATTTTATTTATTATTCTTAAAACAGTTGCATCTTTGAATGAAACAATTTGGGAAATAAGAAAAGCAATGAAATAATTCCAAATGCAAAAAACATTTAGTTTATTTAGCAATATTTTAGATATCTTTGTTCCCAAGCATTAAAACGAGCATTAGAGCATGTCAAGATTTAAACAACTGCAAATATAAAATATAATAAAAGAAACAAAAATAAATATCATGTAGTATTAATTGAGTAATAGCATTTATTGAGTGGGAAATGTCAGCACTACATTACCCACAATCCCCTGCAGCATGGCAAAATTATAGAGCTTCAGTTCTCAATCGGCAGGTTTTACACATTAATTAATAAAAAAAAAAAAACATACAAATCTATGAGAATTTCTGTCAAGCACAGACAAAAAATACATTTTGCGTTACTGTAACTTAAAAATAATTTTTAGAAAAAAGAAAACGTATCTCAAAAGAATTTAAACTCAATATGCAAAAGTTAATTGAAACAGAGTCAAACAAGTTAAGATGCTGCACCTGCACTTCATTACCCACAATTCCCGGCACAGTTAGGAAAAATTACAAACATTTGTAATGGATTTATTAGCAATTTTCACAAATGTTTATGGGATTGTAATGTACAGAACTGTATTTCAAAATAATTTTATCGAAATGATTAATAACTGCATTTTTGGCACCGAACCATTAAAAAACAAGATTTAAATAACATGTATATTTTAAATAAGTTTATATCACGTGACTTCTTTCCAAAACTCTTTTCTGTGAATCTGAGGCTTTATTGGTCGGCAGATAAATTACAGCCAGTCTGCAAGATTTATTTACACGCGCAGCGGCTAATTATCAATTATGGCCGAGACTAATGGAGCGTCTCCTCATCTGAATTCACTCCTACATCAACTACTGATTTTACCTCCGTCTGCTGGAGCAAAGCAGCGCCGTCAGACGGGAACATCTGCATTTAATGGCAGGAAAACGTAATTATGAGGCGAAACCAAGACATTTTCCTCTTTGTCTTTATCGGACGTCGATCGAATTGATTAAACGTGACCTTCCGATTCCGAGTTATTCTTCACAGGCTTATCTCCAGCAGAACTTCACTTTAAGACTCGGGTGCTAAATGGCGTCTGCTCGAGCTAAAGTATTGGATTCTTCACTTAGGAAACACAATCAAACACTTCCTTCGTCATCCCGAGTATCTGTCAACACGAGGAACTGGAAATGTGTGCTGCATCGCGATGGTTCCATTAAGTTAATGGACAGGGTGGAAGAAGAAAAAAAAGGGATGAGGAGTGTGTTGGAGAGACGGGAAGGGGGTTGGGACGGTAACCTTTGGGCTTTTTATTGGAATGAGATGACACACTCCAGCAGCTCTTAAACGAATAGCGTGGTTTCTGCTGAGAGCGTTGCCCTTTCAGATCAACTGTAAATGAAACACTGCCGCTTCCTCCTGAACACCTCGCTGTCCACCTCACAACTCCACCAAGGTGTGCTGGACATCTCAGACGCTTCCTCCCGATGTGGAGCAGCGTGTGGGGTTTACAAGGAGATGGGACTCTTATTTACAAGACCTTTATTAGTGGAGTGATTTGGCCACTAGGGACAGTGTTGAAATTGTGCTGTACAGTACGTTCAACCATCCAGTGATGGTACACAAACCCGGAGCAGTGGGCAGCCTTAAGTAGTGGAGATCGGGGGAGATTGGGTGGGTCTGGGGCACCGGACCGGGATTCGAACATATAATGACTGGGTGGCAGGTCTAACTCCCACCGCTGGACCACATGAATCACAATTATACCAAAAAAAACAACACAACAAAAAGCCGTTGGTAAACAACATGGCCACATCGGAAAAAGTTCGTAAAAAACTGGCATTAAAAGAAATAAACGAAACTAACAAACTAACAATTTTTTGGCTACTTTGTACTGAGTATCAACAATATAAGCAACTTTTACTTTCTACTTGACTACATTTGTGATTATCTAATTGTAGTTTACAGGGTAATCAAGTCGTAATCTTGGCATCTTTTTCTACCGCGTTTAATTTCTTGGGCGGACGAGGTGATATCGCCATCTGCAGGATGCTGAAGGTACTGAATGCTATTTACCAGCTAAATCACATGAACATGATTTATGTTCTTTTAAGCACATTTGAGTTTGACTGAGACTGACTTTGTTCTTTTTTATACACGTATTTTGTTCTGCCGTTTTGAAACATTGAGGTTTTACATTTTAATTCTATATTAGGAAATAAAGCCTCATAAATAAGAATAAGAAGAGTTTCTTCTTTTTTCACATATTTTAGTGTTTTCTTTTAAAATTAAACACTCCAAGACTGTTACTCAAGTCTTTTGGAATTGGTGACTTAACTCGTAATGGAGTAGTTTTTACAGTAAGGACTTTGAACTTTTACTCAAGTATGTTTTGCAGATACTCTTTACCACCATCAGAAAGTTCTCTGAATGAATGAGTTCTCCATCACCAACACGTTTTCCATTGTTGTCCTACTCGATGCCCATTGGCTCTTTTTGAAACACAATCCGAAAGCAGTTAATTATTTAATCATTATTAATGTCCACGAGCTCGGATTACGGAAGAGTCACAGTTGCACAATTCCTCGCTCCAGTGCGTTTACAGCAGTTCCGAGTTTAGAAAATACACCCGGCTTCGCGGACAGATAACACTCAAGGGCCTTAAACATGACGTGAGGGATTTTCTTGCATCACCTTAAATGAGAAAAAGGCTTCTTAACGCCGACTTATCGAGAATGCATATGGTAAATTTCACAGTTGGCCAAACAGCAAAAGGAAAAAAAACTGTAAAGCTGGTTAGAAAACAGCAGAAATGTGAAGGACTTCTGCATCTGTGGATGTTAAAAGTCCCTGCTGATGTCATCCATTCTATGGTGATTTTCTTTTTCTTTATAATAAAACTGTTTATTTTTAATCACTTCAAATGCAAATGTAATACAGGAAGAACAATTTAAAAGAATACCTTTCTGGATCCTTCCATGCTTGTTACCTCCATCAAAGCATTCAGGATCTTCTGGAGTTCAGGAGTCAATGAATTCTTCAGAAACTCCCTGATTGGATCGCGGTCCGGAACACCTGCAGAACCGGAGATAAGCTGCTTATCTCTGCAACGTTCCGAGCCCAATGTTTCACAATGGATTATGGGAAAACACACATAAAAAATATAATTGCTTGTGTACCATCATAATTACAGCATCACCAAGCTTGTGAAAGTCTCAACATAATGACTCAACGTTATGAAAACGATGAATAGGAACAAGATGCAAATAGCTATTGAGTCGTAATAAATAGTGTCTCTTAATTAGAAGTTTACTAGTATATTGCTTATACATCTATGAACAACACATGTCACCGCTCATTAAACAAACGAACAAATAGAAAAAATGATTTTTATTTAGAAGCGAACTCCCGTTACACAGCAGGCGTCAGTGGCCATATTCTAGAACTTTGTCATTGCTCCTCAGGCGAATCATAAATGAGCTGAAACTCCTAACGACTGTTTAATTAGCGGTGAAAATGAGTGAAATAATGAAAGAGATTTTTCATGGCTTGACCTCAGAGTGAATGCATCACGGCAACCTTATATGCCTGCGAAATGACGTGGCAAAGCAACGCTCAAATAAAAAAGAACAAAGAAACCGATTACTGAATTATATAGAACAAACATGCCAAAGTTTTTCAAATGTAACTGGCAAGAAAGCCTAATACAATGTGGCCCATTCCTCACAAAATAAAAGTCTTGCGAAAGCTTCACTTTGTCTTCTCTCACAGACGTGACTGTGCTATTTTAGCAGCTTGACAAAATGTCTTGGTTGTTTTTTGCATTCTCAAAAACCAAAAATCGATTTGAAGTTAGATTTGTTTTTCAAATCTTAAAGTGGATTTCCAAACTCTTGGTTTGAAACGGTGATGCCAAACTCGAGTTTGCGGGCCACAATGTAGAGAAAAAAGAAGAGTTATGGATATTTAAAATGTATTCAGTTGCCAAATTGTACAGAATTTTTGAAAAGTCAATAAACGTGATACATACCTACATACTATACATACAATAATTAATCATTTTTTTAGAAAGCATTTATTGATCTGTCACGTTTTGTCACGCACAGAATAAACATGAGAGTCTGTGTTATGAGAACGTGACTCAAACGATTTTGCTCTTCACTATACAGAAAGTTTGACTATTTAAAGTTTCACCACATTTTTCTCCAAATTTGTAATTTGGTGACATTTGAAGGTCGTCTATGATAGAAAAGTTCTGACTCTCCGCTCTAATGAAGTCATAACTCCATCTTCCCGATGGACAAAAATGACTAAATATTATGTGAATACAGAAATAAAAGAGTAGGCACAGGTCATCTTAACGGGCCGAATAAGGCCCGTGGGCCGCAGGTTGGGTTTCACTGACTTGAGAGGCTTAAGACATTCTAGGAGTGGTTTCCATACATTTGAGGAACAGATCTAAATTCAGATCTACATTCTAAAACAGATCATTATGATAAACAGGTGTCTACTCAACTGATAAACTGTACAAACACAACTTTACACTTTTCATTCGCTTGGTTCTCCTCCACTCTTTCACACTGCTGTAACGGTTCACACTAAAAGAAACGTCAATAGCTCTGTAATGTTTGCTGTTGTGAAACCCAGTGAGTAAGAGTCTAATACTTGTTTGCCAGTGTTAGTCTTGCGTCTGGCATGGGCTTTAACACGCAGGCTGTTGCCCAGGATTCAAACCAGTCTCGTACAGATTCTAAAACAAAAGCCCCACTGAATTGCTTAAAAGATCACGGTGCCAGATGCAAAAAGATGCATAAAGCAACTCTGAATTCTAAAAGAGCGAGTCTTAAAAAATCTATTACATTTGTATAAAAATGGCCTTTTTAAAAAAAATCATAAAAAAACACAAATAACCACCCAAAAAGTTTTTTTTTTATATTTCGGTTGTGTTAAAGTTAAAAATGGCCCGTGGCAATGACACTCAAGAGAACTTTGTCTCAATTAGGTTCCAAACATGAAGCTCATATTCTTTGACTGACAACCACTTCAGAATCAATTCACTCTTCGGGCGTTCACCCTTGGCGATGGAAATTGATATGACGCTGTAATATTTTTGCCCGGCTCAATGACAATGGCAAGGTGGTGCAGTCTTAAACTTTCTAACAGTCCCATTAATTTTTCGCTTTCCAAAAATACCCGGTCTAGACAGCCATCAAAGTCAAGTGAGTCTAAACAGAAGAGTCTACAAAAAAATGAGGCTTTTAACTCTATGACTCAAGAGACACTCTTACTTTATTTGGGATTTTTCGTTGCACTTGTACATGTGTAATGACAATAAAGTTGAGTCTAATGTAATATTTGCATAAATACGGTAATTATGAGCGTGAGCTGACACTGCCCGACTCTCTATTAAAGATCAGTAGTATGGACGCACCTTCATCACAACACAATCATCATCACTTAGAACAAGGAACAACTTCTGGCTAATGTAATCTCAGTCCGGAGCTGATCCCCGGTACTCGGCACGGAAGGCTTTCTGCTCTCTCAGCACGACTCTCTATTCCGCCTCCGTTACCTCAGCATGGCGACAGATCAACGGACACAACTCATCCTTTAACACACTTATCAGATCTCCTCCTCCATACCACCCAGCTGAGAGACACAATGAGACATCATTTTGGCCAGAAGCTCAGCTTAGCATCACGAGACGGTCATCTCAGCGAGAGACTGTTCCTGCCGTAATCAGAGGTCTTCAATATGTCGGCCAAGCCACAAAAACATTACCGTTGAAACTGGGTTCGGCTTAAGCAAGTGCACAGATGTGTTTTCTGGTCTGTTCAGCTGAGGTCATTATATAGAACAAACATGCCAAAGTTTTTTCAAATGTAACTTGCAAGAAAGCCTAATCCAACGTGGTCCATTCCTCACAAAATAAAAGTCTTGCGAAATAATTCTCAGTCAGCTTCACTTTGTCTTCTCTCACAGACGTGACTGTGCTATTTTAGCAGCTTGACATAATGTCTTGGCTGTTTTTCGCATTCTCAAAATCCGAAAATCGATTTAAAGTTAGATTTGGTTTTTAAATCTCGAATCTGATTTCCAAACTCTTGGTTTGAAACGGTGATGCCAAACTCGACTGCAGGCCACAATGTAGAGAAAAAGAAGAGTTATGGATATTTAAAATGTATTCAGTTGCCAAATTGTACAGAATTTTTGAAAAGTCAATAGAAGTGATACATACTAATTATTAGTTTTTTATAAGTCTCTTCATTTGAGGTCAAAGCCTCATACTGCTTCTCAACGGCTGTTTGGACTTGTCGGACGGCGTTTCAATTCACGAGCTGCAAGAACAGCAATCTCCGCACTCCGATTCTGGATCTGGTGTTATCACCGTGAAAGAGTTTCATCTTAAAACTGCCATTCATGGCGAGTCTATGCAGAGGAGTGTTATCTGAGGCGCTTTAATCTGCAGGCTATTACGCGTAAAACACACACTCGTCTCCACAGCAGCTCAGATTGCAGGGAACTTCTCACCTCGCTGGCGTGAACGTCGATACTCATTATTAAAGATCAAAACGCCAGCGTTGAGAGGGTTAATTGGGATTCAAATAAAACTGCTGACATTCTCGATCTGCTCCCAGATGTTTCATCCAACAAAACGTCTGAGAACCTATTTACACAAGATGAGTAAACGATGACGTGACAGAGATTTCTCGGATTAGGTTGGTACAATGTGGAAAAGGATTTTAGATAACTGAAAGAAAAGAAAAAAAAAAACAACTGCCAATTGAACTACAACGCATCTACGTCACGCTATTTGCGTCAAAAAACGACTCTGAAATTGTGCCTCGAGTTGTTGGGAATTGCTTGAAGATCGAACGTGTGTGTCCTACCAAGACGTCTGTGTCAGCCTAACAAATCAGCACATCACGGCTTTTGGAGAACAATTTTGTTACGGGCCATTCATCAGCTCCGAGTGAGAAAGGGATGGGCAGAACGGAATTCTGGGAAGACCTTTCCACTGTATTTTTAGTCTCGCTGTTTGTTCTGAGAGAATCCTTGACGTAGAAGACGGTCTTGACGTCCACGTTGACTCGTCATGGAGGTGTGTCCGTCCCATCGCTGTAGGCTGGAGTCTTCTGCTGTCTCTCTCTCTCTCTCCCAAGTGAAACCGGGGGTTAGGGGTGGGGCCACGGGGAGGGGTGTGTCTCTATAAGACAACTGGGCTACAGCATCCTCTTAGGAAACAAACAGAAGCAGACGATAGGAGAATATAAGCGCCTTCTGTAGATCTGCTCAGGACAGGTGGACTGCACGCCACTCAGGTAGGATGAGGGGAAAAAGGAGGATAAGTTTGGATTTAAAAAAAAAATATTATAATGAAATGATCATAAGTGTACTTTTATTTTGTAATTCAGAGAACTGTATTTGAGTTTGACTTGACTTGGTTTAATGGTGTGTAACTTTCACTGCAATTCTTCTCCACATTGATTTACATAAAGGACCAATTGATTTTAATGTACGACATCCACCGCGATTGATCCGTGTGAAAGGCAGAGGCATATTTTCCTCTCCTCCGCTGAAATACTGTCAAATCAATGCATCGCTTTACAGGGCATCATTCAGGCTTCGCTGCATCATATTCAGCATCTGTTCGAAATTTACGGTACGTCTTTTTCTGTGGAAGCATGAGGGAATTATGGCCATTATTTTTTCAAAGTGCTTTTTTTTGCACAACATGACTAGGAACTTTACAGACAATTACCACAGACAATTTGTGGCTAGTATCCAGAAATAAAAGTTCTTGATAGTCTGGTGTTGGATTAAAGGGGTAAATTACAAATGTTGGCTGATTTTGAACAAGCATTTACAGACGAAAAGTGAACAAGTGACGTCTACTTCTGTTCCGTGTCACTGATGATAAAAAAAAAAAGGCTGCGGAGAAAAGAACGTGCTGATTACCAAAAAAAGCGGCTCGATAAACAATTATAAGCACAAAGATGTTCCGCAACGTTTTCAAAAAATATCAATCGATGATAACACATGTCTGAACTCTTAACAGTTATGAAAGTAAATCCCGAACTGTAAAAAAAAATAACAGTAAAATGTCAAGAAAAAAAAGAGCAACTATGTTAATGCTCAAACAGAGAAGAAGATCTTGGGTAGATCTGAGGGTTTTTTTGTGTGTGCGTAGAATAAACACATATTTGGTCACGTTTGTTTAAGTCAAACAGGTCAGAATGTTCAAAGAGCAAATATGGAGGGGATGGAAGAGAAAAGATGGAGAGATGTGGCTCAGGTTTAAGAGGCATTGAATGCTAAACAAATGTATTAGCTTAATTAAAACGTAACATGTTAGTGTTACATATGTCACAGTTCCAATTGACAATTTAATGTGTGTAGAAATAAAAAAAAAATCTCTACAGCGCAGATTTAATCTGAAAGCAGATTGTAAAATCCATTGTTAATCCAGTGTCGCCGCACACTGATGAAGAATTGCCCGGGACCCTAATAATATTTCATTAGGATATTCTTTGCCCTTCAGTTTCTCTTCAAGAAGTGGATTCAGAAACAATTACTCGCCTGAAAACTAGCTAAGCTTCTTGATTAGATAATCCATCTTTACGTCTATGCATGTCGATACTAAAGCCGTTCCTGCATCTCAGCCAATGATTAACCCTTATTGGAGAGATTTCTCTTCAACAGAAACAGATATTGGGACAAATTGACCTTGTGAAAGACTCAAGACTTCCTGTTTGACCTTCAACATAAACATCTTTCCTTTTCGTATTCGCGATTTTTTACCAAGTTCTGGAGATACCATCATGTCTTCTCTGGTCTGGCTTTGGCTTTGCATCAGGTGTCCAAGACCACGTGTGGACTTTTTATTCATGTCTTGGACTCTACTTGTCCGGTTGATTCATGTCCTTTCGATTCTCCTCAGTGAACATGTATTTCACCATGATAAGTCTGACCAAGAATCACCATCCAGGCCCTGAAACTACACAAGCCACATCAACTTCCAAATTTTTCCCAAGGGTGTTGTTCCATCTCGAGACATTTCATTGACGTTTACGTCTTTGCCGATATTAACGACACTTTTACATATTGACTATTGGACGGTAAAAGCACTTAGCATTAACACTTCAAGGCTAATAATAAAGCTCATTGATTTATTTTCATCTGGAAATAATCTGATGAGTTACGCTTGGGGAAAATCCACGTCACTAATCCCACCGTTGTTGGCTTTACTATGGCCTCTTTGAGCAAAGTTTGCGTTTTTCCTTCTAGCAGTGTGTTTTAAGAGAGTACGATTTATGGCTTGACCGAGGAAAATGGTTTTGATACCTTGTTTCTCGACTTCCCAAGCCAACAAAAACACACTTCTACAAAACATACTCCAAACCTTCAGGCTTTTAGTCTTCAGATATCCTCACACATGCTATAAACGTGCTGGATGACAGAAGATGTTGTGACTACAGAAATCTTCTGTAAAGCAGAAATTTGTTTTTCCAGAATATTCTGAACAAACATATTGAGAATTTGAAGTGTTTTTTTTGGAAAAATTGATGCCTAGTGTTATCCAAAATTCTCTCAAGAAGCTTTCAGACTTTGAAAACTAAGTGCTTCACAATAAAAAAAAACGATAGCCAATAGAA
>SOMO01000203.1:157426-186594 GCA_028128575.1 Paedocypris carbunculus | reverse complement strand
TCTGTCCATTCATCCATCCAACCATTGATCCATCTATCTGTATTTGGATCCATACATCTTTCCTGTCGATCTATTTTTTTCATCCGCCCTGAATGATCATGCACTCAAGATAAACTCTCTTCTCCCTCATCGAACACGCCATGATTTCCCTGATTGCCCTGCATCCATCTGACTCCTACATGACCATAACAAATTCTTTTGTGATTCTCTGCGAGTTCATCGTTTCCCCGGCTCCAGACGAGCTGACAGCTCCTTAATGCCGCCACATTAAAGTGCTTTTGCAGCATGTGTGATGCAGCTTTAACTAGGTCCTGAGGGCATTGTTAGTTATCATTGCCTGCTGCAGGACCGGACGGCCCGGGCCCCGGTGAAAGCAATTTCAGCTTTTCCTCACAATCAGACCACGCTACATGAGAGCGGGTGCGGAGAACAAACGGCATGTGCTCACTCGCTGCTCCCCGTAGCCAGATCTAATCTGGACGCCGCTGCTGAAATCCACATGCCACGGACACTTCCATTTTCCCAAAAGACACAGGACGTAGTTGCCTTGGGTCTCCCTGCTCACTCTGATAGCCATAAAGACCCTCCACGGCCCAAGAAACCACTCTTTTGTCGCGTCACGGCCATTAACATGGTTTTCAGTGTAAAAACCACGTTGCATTTGTTTAGTCTCCGGGAATCGTAAGTATGTGAGATTCTCCGCAAGCGTTACAGTCGCACTCGCCGTTTGGGCTCTCGGGGGAAACTTGAGGCGAAAAATGTGAATTTATTAGAGCCTTTCTTGTTTGAAATGCATCAAGTGCTGGATCCAATTTGCAAACGGGGAAAATGTGACCCAACAATTTTGAGGATTGAGAGAGTGACTCCTAGGGTGAGGAGTGTCTTGAGGATGTTTGGAGTGTGATGGATTGGAGCTTCAGAAAGTTTACATCTCTCTCTTTCTCTGCCCACCCCAACACTTCCTGGTGTTATTCCCAGAGTCCTGTGATTAATCTTATGTCAGATAACGTAGCTACACACACATCCCGCTGCTGTCAAACGCTGAGAGTTATGAGTTTGTGGAGGTATTACTGTAAGGGTGAAGGCACTGCCCTTAATAAGGAGGACATTTGGCACGGTTCATTCATAATGCTCCACGGCTGTGTAATTTGGTAATGACCAGTCAGACTTCCTTTAAAGCCCTGAAGATGGGTTTGTGGTCATCATGTAATTTAAGGGTGAATGATCTATGCATTCATGATCTGTACCACTTATCAATTCCTGGGTCATGGGGAGCTGGAGACAATCTCGGCAATTTTGTAACTGAAGGTGGGGCAAACACACTGGTGGCCAATCACAGGACAACACACAGACACTCTCATTTATCCTCACTGACATCTATGGTCAATTTTACAATTAGCCCAATCTTTTGTGGACAACAAGCCTCAAATTTAAGTCCTTAAAGTATTTTTCTTGAGGCGTCTGCTCTCAACATTCGCATCTATGAATTTATAACATTGGGGACAGGGGACTGTTTCAGAATAGAATCTTTATTTCTGTTGTACAAGGCCAAAAAAGAATACATGTTTTAATTGTTATACATAGTGCTTAATGGTTTTATTTAGTTTCCACTAGAGGAAGCATAATTTGTAGACTGCTGAGGCCGAGATCATTTGACTCAAATGTGATGTGAGATTTTGACTCTTTTATTTTTAATAGTTTTGATTTGGGCTAAGGAAACAGCATTTACACTACCGTTCAAAAGTTTGGGGTCACCTAGACAATTTTGTGTGTTCCATGAAATGTCGCACTTTATTTTCTAAGAACAAGGACAGACTCGAGTTTCATGAAAGTTCTCTATTTCTGGCCATTTTTAGCGTTTGATTGACGCCACAAACGTGATGCTCTATGGTCAGTTTAGCTTCTTAACCAGCTAAACAGTTTCCAGCAGTGCTAACATGATCAAACAAGGGTTTTCCAACCATCCATTATCCTTCTGACACTATTAGCAAACACATTGTATCATTAAAACACTGGAGTGATAGTTGCTGGAAACGGGCCTCTATACACCTATGTAGATATTGCACTAAAAACTACTGCTAGAATAGTTATTTACCACCGTAGAAATGTATAGAGTGTATTTCTGGTTAGTTTAAAGTTGTTTTTACTGACAAAAACTGTGCTTTTCTTTAAAAAATAAGAACATTTCAAAGTGACGGCAAACTTTTGAATGGTTTTGTACGTGCCATAGTATGTGCTTTAAAATGCAACCGATTCCTGCTGTGATGTTACATTTATAGCTGTCTAATAATGCAGTTTCTGGTGCAAATAAGAAGATGAATTGATCTGTCCCGGCACTTTGCATGTTGATTAGATCGACTCTTGTTCTTCAGTGTCAGACGTGTTGTGTAGCCTCGTCTGTGAAGGAAACTTTCTCCTGAAAGGTTCTCCGAGGACCACTCACCATGTTTAAAATCGCAGCTAAAATATCTGATTTACTCCAAAAGCTTCCTTTAAGAGCATGTGACAATGAATACTTGTGAAGGGTGTTGACATTTTCCCGCTAAGTGGCATTTTCAAATGTCTTTTTCCATTTCACACTTGTGATAATCTTCTCTCTGATTTCCTTTTACGTTTAACAGCCTTGTCAGTGTCAGGGAAGCCGACGCTAGGAATTGTCTCATCGGTCGGCGCACATATTTTTACACGATCACCGCAGCGTCAAGTTTTATCTCGGGGAACCAATTAAACGCAGTGTAATAACCGTGCTGTTTTTGTTGGTGAATTCCAGGCGAAATAATCTTTCCGGGTTGGCGCAGGCCACGGCTAAAGGTAGCGGAGGGCGATGATTAAGATAAACCATATTGTGGTGTGTAGAGGTAAGTGACCTGCCACTTGGAGCAGATAAGACTCCAATTAATCTGCGCCAAATGCACTAGGGTAAAATAAAGATAATTACTAAATCACCAGGCTACATAGCCCGGATAGATTTTTTTTTTCCCCCCTCTGCGAGGAAGGAGAAATTAAATGGATTATATCACAAACCCTTTCAGATGGATTACAACTGCTTTTAAATAACAAGACAGCAAATGCAATTCCATCAACGCTCTAGCAATCCAAGAGGTCTCGGACAGCCTCTGCGTGATTCCCGCTCTTTATTTAAATCCCTAAATACACAGATACGGAACTTGCGAGAGATTGTAGTTTTTAATGTGTTTCGTAAGAAGGGGAAACAATTCACTGCTTATTTTGTGCGACATGGGACAATTTTGAACATGTGAATAATTCAGCGATGTATTGGACATTATTGGGCCATATTTCAAAGATTGTGTGTATTAACAATTTTTTTTTTTTTTTTTTTTGATGACTGTGATAAATTTTACAATACAGCGCACCACTGGAGGCCAAATATTGCTTTTATTAATATCACACTAAAGCGAAACAATGTAACATGACAAATGAGGATGTGGAAGCTGGGAAATTATGGGAATTGTGGGTAATGGAGTTCCGGACACAATCGATTGTCTCAATTATGATAGAAGCCAGACAAAGGTTTTAATACCATCCTAAACCTTCTTTGTAAGTTTTGTGTAAAGCATTTTACAAAGAAAAGGATCTTGAACTTTGGTGTACAACATTTTATAAACTAATAACATTTACCGATCATTCTCTATTTGTGCGCTTTGAGACAGTTAAAACTGTGAAAAGCGCCCTACAAATATTCATTATTATTATTATTATTGTTATTATAATATTTGATCATTCAAGAGCAGAAGCGTCTTGTGTGTTTACTCCATTACGGGGTGGTAACGTGATGGCAGCTTTCACATCTACACGTGTTCATTGCTGTGCCGCTCAGCGTGCCAAGTGCCCAAGGCTTCAGGGCCTTCCTTTTAAAGCCCCGCTGGCACACAGTTGCCTTCCGGAGCCAGAGCGCCGCGCTGTGTGCACTCATTATGCCGTCCATTAGAGTAAACATTTCAACGCCGCTCTCGTACCAACACGTAACCCCCCCCCCCCCCCACCCCCATGACACCTGCTTTTATACTCGTCCTGCCAGTCCGCATCTGAGCCGCCGCGAAAAGACGAGAAATGGGCCCACTCGTCATTTTATTTATTTATTCATTTTAGTATTTAGATGGGTATTTTTCTGCCAGAGCATTTCCGATGTTTTACGTAAAGAGCTTTTACATGTCACCGGCTTGAGTGGCGTTATCCAGGCTGGCCACGTCGAGTGCTAACAAGCCGAGAGAGCCACGGCCTACGTCTTCATTAGATCTCACTGCTAATCCAACAAAGTTGCCGCGCCGTTTCTTAAAGTGTTGTAGTTACGTGTGTGTTTTAACTCCTTTTAAAATCATTTTTCTGTTGTTACCTCGTTTTGTGGCTCGAAGAGGAGACAAAGAAGCCAAAATCCAGCAATATCCTGGGAAGACAGGAATGCACCTTATACGATGATTGATAATGAAGGAAGGAGCACAACAGAAAGTATACAATAGCTTGACATGACAAGGACAGCTGTGTGTTAAGAACACATGACAATGACACAAAGGATGCTGGGAAACACGAGGAGTTCTGGAGAATGATGATTATGACACAACGGGGAGCAATACAATTTAAATTTGTTCAGGTTTGTTAATAATTCAATGGCTCGGGGGTCCAAGCCGTCATGGTGAGTGGGTGCGGAGCTATCGGAGATGTACACGGGTTAGAGATGACCCTCGTGATTCATACCCCATGACCTCGAGTCACAAAATGGCGAAATTAAGAACTTTAAACAACATTCGCTCTCCTCACGAAGAGATGCTCTGCTTTTGTTTGCCACACTGAAAAGTTTATTGTGTCCCATCTATTGGATTGCTCACGTCATTTGTTATATTAACAAAACCTTTTTCGAATGACGTTTGTTCATGTTTTTGCACAACTTTTTAGAGACGAGCTGAGGACGACATAAAAACTCAAACTCAATGTCTTGTAATGGAAAAATTGTAGAAATGCTTGAAGGAGACGGAAAAGACTTCCATATCCCTGCCACAAACCAACACTTTTATGGAAAAATAACAGCATCCATACAGCTCCGAGTTTCTTCCTAGGCTTTGTGTGATGCAATATTGGAGGAACAGCTTGGGTTTGGCGTGCAGATGGCGATGATACCCGTTTCTTTGTCAAAGGCATAATCTCTCTAACACATGAAATCTTAAAGACGCCGAGCGCGGCCTTCTCTCTCTCTCAGGATGAGCGGTGGATGTTAGATGATGTTACACGACCCCTTTGCTTTCCCCTCTTGTCCGTCAGACACTTGCTGTCAGGGAAACACATGTAGCACTAACAAGCCTGCGTGTAGCTGGGATTGGCCACTTGTGCCGCCCAAGGCATGCCACGAGAAAATGCCAACGAGCCAGGGCGACGCAAAAGCCACATGACACATGCTGTAGTCTATCATATCATTTTTCAATCATCTGCATTTCATTTATCTTCAGAGAGCGATCTGTGAGTCGGCGTGGCAGGGCCTGCTGGCTTAGTTAAAGAGCGAGAAGAGCTGATGAAACTCTCTGATTTGTGTTTACTTGACGGCGATGGCTTGAATATTGCGTTTTTGTGTGCGCTGATGGAAAGAAGGACGGGAGTGAACGACGAGCTGTGGTTGGATGTGCATCCGATTTCTTTGGATTCCACGTTGCGTTTAATCTGCATTGCTGCGGACATTTTTTCGAGTTGTTTTGTGGCTTTGTGATCTAGGACTGAAATCATGGGATGGATTTACTTTGAAAATGTACATTTAAAGGTGCATGTTTAAGACTTTTGTAATGTAGTATAGTTTTTATAAAAGTAAAGTCAAAGTTCAAAGTAATTTGAAAATGGAGTGAATGTTTAAGATGACTATACAGAATATTTTCTTCAGCTGTACAGAGAGAACATCCAACTATAATTCAAGTACGTATGTTAAGGTAATATTAAAGTATTACTATTTGAAATGGACTAAATTGTGATTTTATGAAGTTGTAATTATTGATTTATTATTTTGATAAATGTATGGTATATATTAATGTTTAGAGTACTCTATATATTAAAAAAATTATATATAATATAGTTATATTATAATCCAATTATAAATAGAAAACATATTTGCTGATTTCAACAGTAGTTTTGTTTATTCTAATATTAAAGGAGAAATAAAGATAAAATTGGTAAAACCAATTTACAAAATATTTACTAATGCTTATATTTTAGTTTGAATGTGAAAATAACATCACATTTAATCAAGTGCAAGTGTTCTTAATTACTACAGGTACAAATAAAAAAAAGCAATTTTTTAAACTAGTAAAAGATTTAATTATTGTCTCTCACATTTGTGTTTCTTTCAGTCAAGCCATGAACTCTATTCCCCAGAATTCCTTATGTTCCTATATTCTTTGCCTTTTGCCACATGTGTTGTGGCAAATGTCCTCGTGTTCTTTCCTTGTGTGCTTTTGGACATTGACAATTTTACATTGTTGCCTCAGTTCCAAAGTTTCATCCGCTCGGTAAAAACACGTGAGTGAAATACGTGTCGTTCTCCTGCTCCTTCACATGACGGCGTCTTTCACAAACGCTGCTGCAATTGTAAGGAGTGATTTATATTCAAATATTTTTCCAACACTTTTCATTGTAGTCGAGGGAAGCCAACAGTGATGGGCACTCTCGGGCCTGGCGCGCATTCAGCTACTTCCTGCAGAAAGGAAAATGTTTCCGTTCCAATAAATATTTCAGGCGGTTCTTTATGTTTTGACTCGCCTGCTGTTTTTTAGTTTTGTGGTTAATGCAGCATAAACCCCCACTGTTTATGGTCTGGAGTTGCCTCATATTTAAAGCGAATCTAATAATGGACATTGGTTGTAATATATCTTGTGGTCCTGCATTATTGATATTCTCTTTCAGTCAGACTGCTCTATTGAGAGGTTAAATGCAATACTTCTGTTGTCATGGAATATTTACAATCAGCTCTGTCTGTATTGATTCCTTTTATTTTTTAAATAAATAACCAGAAATGCTCTAAATGTTTAATAGGCCAATCAGCTTGAGGATGGATAGAGGAAGGAAATTAAAAGGCGGCTCTTAGTGAGGGTGTGAGCCGATTGGGTGGGAGCAGCAGGGGTGTTGGAAACGAACATTTGTTGGAGATGAGGTGAAATTGGATAATTTACTGCTTGGATGCAGAAGAGCGATGTTCCTCTTCTGCAAATTTACAAGTAAAGTACCTAATAATGCCAGGCAATTAGAAGCTGACTTCTGCTCGAAAACAGGGGCTGGAGTTGCCAGGACGGATTAGGGGGCATTATCCACCCAGTGCACATAGAAGGAGAAAGAGAGAGAGAGAGTCGGAGCAAAAAGAGTGTGAGAAAAGCGTTGTTGAAAGGTGGCATTACACAAGCTACAAGGACAATGCTGTTAAATGCCACACTTCAGCAGCAAGAAGGGATTTGCCTCTAATTAATTTCCAAAGATTTCTCCCTCGGTGGAAGACTGTTTGGCGAAGGCAAGCACGTAAAAGAACTGGTGAGCAAATGCTCGACATGATTGAGGGAAGAAATCCAAGCGCCTTTCGCTTCTTGAGCCAACCTGACTTGGATCGCTACTTCCATCTGCACAAGAAATGACTACATTATTAAAAATCCTTCTCTAGGCGTTCTCAATATGCCATCTGCTTGTGACCTACATCACCATATAGGAGGATTACGAGAAATGTTTCTCAAGGACACTTCCTGGCACATTTCAGACCAGCGCTGTTTTGGAAGGCTTTTAAAACGGCTTTTAAAGTCATCCATCCATTTTTAAGTCCGCTTCGTCCATTTTTGAGTCACAAGGAGCTGGAGACTAATGTATCTTCACTTGGTTGGAGGTGTGGCAATCATCCTGGATAATTGGCCAACACATTGAGGGGCGGGGAATTCTGCTGGCCAACCTATCACAGGGCAGGAGATATAGTGGACCATTGGCGTACAAAAGTTCTAAAAACTACTATGAGCCATTTCACCCAAGGGAAGCCTAGAGGAACCATGGGAGAGCCTGTTAACACCAAAGAAAATAGCATTAACATTATACAAATCTCTCTGTATACTTTTAATTTTGTATAATTATACTGTGGTACCCCGACGTACGAAATTAATCCGTGACAAGAGCCCTTTCGTTTGGCCAAAATTTAGTTTACATTTTACATGNATCGTTCAAAACCTACTGATTAATCATTGGAATAATCGATGACTAATCGAATAATCGTTCTAATAATCGATAGATTAATCGATTATCAAAATAATCGTTTGTTGCAGCCCTATTGCCCAAGGACACTCAATTGTAGGAGGATTCAAATCAACAACCTTGGACACAAGTTCAAGTCCCCTACATCTGGAAAAACGTTGGTTTACGAAATTTTGTTACTTGTGATTTTTGTTATTTAGGACATTCGTAAGTCGGGGTACGTTATCCTCAAAAGTGCTCAAGATATTTTTTAACCAATCTGACTAACACGTCTATTTTTTTTCTTACATAATTCCCCTAATTTTTCTACGTAACCTCAAGCCCACTCATATTTTCTCAGTCTAATCAGAGGAACATGACATGATCACGCAAACTTCACAAATACAAGGCCTCGAATTCAGGTCTCTGAATTCAACTGAGTTCTCACCATCATCCAGTTTCTCATTTACCAGTGAGGTAGGCCGGTTTAGTCTTTTATTCCACATTTCTTTCTGAATTGTGCTTTCTTTTTACCAGTCCGACACACACGGGTTTCTGTGTGTACACTCTGCGGCACACACTATCCTCCTGGCAGCTTATCTGAGTGCCATCTGATGGGTTGTTTTAATGGAGAGGAGGACTGTGGTTCTGGATGACAGCTTTTAATTACACACACACGCACACGCCAGCGCACGGTCTAGTCGCTCAAGAATGTCCGGGTTCAGTCCTCCAATAGAGAGCTACATGAAGCCAGCGAGATAAAAGGCATGCAACATGATTAAGTTCTTCACTATTGTGAACGGGCAGCACTGAGGTGGCAGAATCTTGTTTGCCAAAATCACTGTAGTATAGTACAATTTGGTAGTTCCTGCTCTTTGTGTGGAAGTATCGTGATTCAGTGTCGGATTATGTAGTAATTTGCTGGAAATTGAACCAGTGGCTTTTGGATTTTGGACTAAAGGTGCTTTAGGATTGAGATGATGGAGCTTGAACAATGAGTTTGGATTGGATCATTTATGAATCGTTCATCATTGGATCACTGGGTCCAATTTTGCAACTGTCTAATTAATTCATATGAATTGGGCTTTTAATGAAGAGCAAATAATGGTCATCAGCCTGATGACTTGTGTAATAAATTGGCACCGTGTTTTTTTCTCGTTTTTTGTTCACTTAGTCAAGTTTGTCGGCGAATGGAATGGCACTGAGCACCATGAAAGACGACGCTATTCGGCAGAAGAAAAAAAATTATTTGATTAATCATAATGGCATTACACAAGATTATAGTCTGTTTTAATTTCCAGCATGACACATTGCCCAACTCTTTTGTACGGCCAACTTTGAAATTAATAAGCTAGTTCTTTCTTTTACTTTCCCCATAACTTTTTATTAACCTTGAAGCAATTGCGGAAAGTGCAAATACATGCCAGACTTACCAGACACATTCTATAGGTTTTATTTTGAGTACTTTGATTTTACAAGCAAGCCTATAAATTCAGCTTTTCCGGATTCGAAAACCTCGGACCATCTCACAAAGGATTCCAAGTGTGCTTTCTGATCACTAATGCGATGAATTTGCTTCTCTACTCTTCGGTGGCTAATGTTCAGAACTGCACAAAAATCAACAGTCATTGGCTCGTCTTCTCGCGGAGTCTGTTGAGCTTGGGACGTATCTCTGCCGTTTTTTTTTTTTTTGTTATTTCCGCCTGGTGTTCTGCAGATACTTTGAGGTCCGTGGCGTTGAATCGGTAGAGCTAGCGCAGTGTGAACGGTAACACCCAGGACAAATTACACGGCGCGAGGAACGGGCGTCTTCAGCACTGAGCCATGGTGGCATCACAGGGGCGGAAAATGACAATTCCTTGAAAAGGTCACACAAGACACTCCGTGCCCGCCGATTCAAGCTTACAGGCAATCTGACAATCTTAATTCAAATCATGACAATCCTTTCCCCTGCCAAAGAGGCAAAATCATTTTTCATCTCCCTTTGCTGGAATGGCAGGTTGACATTCAGTAGATTAAGGTTCATATTTAATGTCTGTGTAATACTCATCAAGAGTCATTTGTCGTGTGATGTTTCTTTATTTGGCGAGTCCATGTGAACCGGAGGAGACTTGTCTTGTTGCGGCAATGACGTATGGCTAAGAAAAGCAAACGCGTTTAGATTTGTCATGGTTGTAACAGGCCAGTATTTAAACACAGAAGATGTAATTGCATAAAATGGAGAGAATAACATGCTCTGGTGCTTACGGAATGGCCATAAAACTTGCAGATTTCACATTACATTGCAACTAAAGTTTCTGGCCATTGTAGCATGAAGAGACGATCGCCAAATAATGGTGTAATAAAGTGAAGCGCCTGTAGGAGATAATAGGCTTTCCTCTAAATAGCTTCTGTGCAGCCACTGTGTGGTGCTACTTTGTGCAGCAGCCCACGACACGGATGCCTGAGTCGAGAGAGAGAGTGAGAGATATTGAGAGAGACAGAGGAGAGAGAGAGAGAAGAGAGGGATACAAGTAGTCAGAGAGAGAAAGAAGGAAAGAGACAAGGGCAGAGTGAGAGATACAGAGAGCGGAGGAGAAACCGAAAGAGAGGGTTAGGGAAAGGGAGACAAGTATAGAGTGAGAGACAGAGAGAGCAGGAAGAAAAGCAGATAGGGAGAGAGAGAGAATAAGAAAGAGGAAGTGATGAAGAGAGAGATAAGGAAAAGAGCTAAAAAGAGATAAATAAGGTGAGAGCAAGGGAGAGTGTGGTACAGAGAAAGAGAGACAAGCAGAACAAAGAGAGAGAGGGATAGAGAGACAACAGAAAGGAGAGAGACAGAGAGAGAGAGACGTACAGACAGACAGAAAGAAGTGTGAGAGAGAAGGGCAAGGGAAATAAGAGAGACAGACGGACAGACAGGGGCAGAGAAAGAGAGATGGACAGAGAGAGGTGTGTGAGAGAGAGAGCTACAGGGACAGAGAAGGAGAGACAGAAATACAGAAAGAAGTTTGAGAGCAAAGGACAGCAGAAAAAAGAGAGAGAGACAGACAGACACGGACAGAGAAAGACAGACAGACAGACTGAAAGACAGACAGAAAGAAGTGAGTGAGAGAGAGAGAGATTGAACAGAAAGGAGAGGGAGACAGCGAGAGAGAGAGAGAGAATCTTCCATTTACTGACAATAGCCCCTCCAGCCAACATCTGCTATGATCCACGTCTCCACATTGATGATCTCAATGAAGTCCAAATATGTGTCAGTGACACTGTCCGTGCTTGTTGCCCGGGGAGCTTTAGCAGTGAGAGATGGAGTAACCCAGTCTCCTTCCACAACACAGCTCAGCTCCCAGATTAATTGGGGAGATACATGAATGTGTTTGCACATCCGTCTGATTGCCTGACAGCGCTTGGGTTTGCACAGATGATGCGTTGAGGTGAGGTGATCATTGCTTTTGGTAAATGAAGATGTGTCGAGTCGTCTGTCGTTTCCTCTTTGAGCTGCATCATGTTCTGTTCTTCTTCCCCCGAGCATTAGGACTTGTGCCATTTGCTATACTTAATGTCCGAGCAGTGACCAATATTCGCCATGACTGAACTGAATAACTGAGTGAGTAGTTCATAAGAGTTTAACCCAATTTCACAACTACAATCGCTTTTATTGTAGTATTGAAAGTTTTACCCCTGTAATTTATTTCCATCGACATTATCATTATTATTTTTTAGAAGCTACAATCATTGTTATTGTTGAATTTACCATTAAAAATACATTTATAGTTATTTCCCTGTATTATATTTATACTATTATTATTATCATCATAATTATTATTTTTTTAGAAGATACAAAGACCAATAATGATAATGTGTAGTGATTAATGGCTCTAATGGAAAAATGACCGAAAAAATTAGTTGTCAAATAGTCATATTTGACTATTCAACCAAAATTCCTGAAACAAATCCTAAATCCGAATTTATTGCATAAATCCAATATTGTTCGCCTAAAATCACTTTAGTTGGGCAAAACAACGTGAAAGAAAANTTCTCATTCATTTGAACTCATACATCAACTTATTTTGTTTTAAAATAAATTATTACTCAAAAAATAAATTTTGCATGGACGACACGTCACTATAGAACATTTTCGTCAACAGTGCTTGTGTATCTGCTGCTGCAAAAGTGAAAAATAGCGAAGGAAATGTGGAACTTTTATCAGTTTTCGAATGACCACAAATTTGTTAAATACTGGCATAACTTTTGTTCATTTTCTGAGTATATGTGGGAATATCTGGGCATGCTGTTCCTCTCTCACTCTTGTTTACTCGCAGTTTAGCTCAGTTGACCAAATCGGTTGAAACTTGTCTGGATCCAGAAGGTTACCTGGACTCTCAAGGCTGTTTAGGAAGGTCAGTCGGTAATGAGCTGCAACTACTTTATTTGCCACGCGGAAGCTTGGAGGGATTAATTGTCCCCTCTCTGTCTCATCCGCCATCGGAGGGCCCTTTGTCAAAATGATCCATGGCTCTTATCCCTCAGGCCCTCTCTTTCATTATTAAGGTGCTGGCCAATCGATCTGACCATTTTTAACATTGTGCCCTGTAACTTTTATCAATCCTTATTATCTAATGACCAATACTGTTCCTATCTGCTGCCGTCGAGAAGCTTATGCATTTTTAATTGGACCTGATTGTTGTGTTAACAGCTGAATATGCAGATGGCCTCTATCTCCTTGGCCTAGACCGCGAGTAAATGGAAATTCTAAATGAAAAGGGCAAAGCCATCAATACGGCCCAATTGTGACCGACATGTCGTGTCCAGGCGAAGATACGGGAGCATGTGCTGAAAAAGAGTTCGGAAACAACCTCGAAAAAATGGCTGCTTGGAACGGGCGTCGTATAAGGGTTTAAAAGTTAAGTTTTCTTTTTAAGACGGCTTCACACAGATGTCCGTCTAAAGCTTTTCCCAGAGAAAGCACGATGCATCATGCAGCGACACTGTCAGAAAATGTTTTATGGACAAACAGCATGCAAAGCACTAATTTAAAGCTTGAATCCCTCTCATCACGACACAACAAAGAGGAACGTTGACAAACAGCTGGCAAGTGGGCAATTACTAGTGACAGAACACATTTTGAAGCTGCATTAGGCAAATTCATTTGACAGTTGCTCAATACGATTCTATAACATGACTGGATTATATGGTGAAAGCTCCGGCAGATGCTGTAAAGTGCATGGAAGTATTTTTAATAATGCATCTTTGAGTTGTACCGAATTGAACTGGCAGAAGAGCCTGTGCTGTGTGATCAGGGAGCCTCCGTTATAATCAGGACAATTGGAGGATTGACTCGCTTGCTTTCAAGCAATGGGTCGTTTTTTAAATTCACAAGCTTCAATCGGCTAAAATGGTGGGAAGAAATAATACGAGAGGACATGGACTTGGCTTTTTTTTTATTTTGTGTACACTACCTGGCTGGATTCGGCGACTCTGAATGGCTGAGGGGAAACTTAAGGACATCAGTTCTTCACAACCAACAAACATTAAGGGCTGGGTGGGAGAAGATTGCTAAAATTTTAATACGAAACATGAAGGCAACACCAGTCAGTCGTGTATGTTCTACGCCGCCATTTGGCTGGTCTTCGTCATGACACGCGTGTTGTGTTTGGGACTCTTTTGTGTGGAGTTTGCATGTTCTACCCGTGCTCAAAATGCGTTCAGGAGAATTGGGAATATGGAATATTGTCATTGAGATTGCGAATGTGTGTCTGTGTGCTCTGCTTTGTGATTGGTTGCCACCAATGTGTCTGAGAATTTAATGTAATCTTGATGTGTCTCTTAATATGTTCTATCCCTCTCATTACAAGCTTTTCAAAGATGGGACCTTAAATTAAACATTTAAAAACAGTTTATTTCCAACTTTCTTTCTGTCTATTTTTCTGATATTGTGAAGCGTGTTAGGCTGAAGAAATTGATGGCAATTCTGTCGCTCATATGTCTGAATGTCTTTGAGTGTTTCGGATGATCAATAATGTTTTGTAAATCTTGGGATTGGAATGCGTGCTTTGCGGATATTAATATTTTCTCTGTTTGGTTGTTTTCTTACTTTTTGTGTTTTTGTCCTCGGACATCAATATAGGACATGGTAGTGGCGATTTTAGCATCGACATGTGCATAATGTAATGTTTAGAATTAATTAATATGCACAGAGCCGTGGGCTTATAAACTCATTCTTTACTAGCTGAGATGGCTAATACCATCCATCTGTCATGCTGTGGAGGATCTTTTGCTGGAGTTCACAAGATTAGAATAGTCAGTTTTGCTTTGATATTAGCCGCTGTTTTCTTTAGATTGCAGATCAATCGTCCATGTGTAAAGGGCCAGAGATGAGATTAAAGGAGTAGCATTGTACCGCAACATGCTGGTCTCAGCTAAAGCACTAATAACAGATAGCATTTTCACAAAATTGCCTTTCAAGTCGGTGTAGTTTCAGCGAGCCGCTCTTTAGACGTGGCTGAATATGGCTGAACTTTAATCCAAGGATATTCTTATGGTTATTTCCCCCTCAATGAGGCACAATGGCACTCTTAAAATCTGTTAAATTGGAAATATGTAAAAACTAAGACTTAATCTTTTTCCCGAGATCCACAGCCGTACCAATTGTCTCCAGCAATCGGGATACATGCACATGCTGACGTTAAATTTATGTTTTAATAGGATTGTGATCATGTCCGAGTTAGTAGTCCTTGTCGTAAGCAGTAGCAGCACAATATCAACGGTATAGCCTAGTTCCAGTGAATCCTAATTCCTTCAATGCTAATATTAGAGCTTTGTTAACATCAAGACTGCAAGGGTTGTTCGGGATTAGCGGCTACCCAGTGGTGCTCATTATGCGTTTTTCGTGCGGATATATGTGCGTTGTATTTGATTTCCCCTAAGGCCACTCTCAGAGCCTCTACTACTGCTCCAGACTTGGCAGGTTCCTATCTGTTCAGGGTCATCCATTATTGAAACTTTTGTGTGGAGGAAAATCTTGCTTCATGGGGTATGGGAGCAGTGTCCAGTGCCTGGAGCTTGAGCAGTTGCGTGCACATGTGGACATGTGGGCTTGCAGACTAAATTGGGGTGCAATTGGATCGTTCCAGAAACTTCTCCCCAAGAGGATCATCTCTTATTAAGGTCTCCCTCTTATTTAGGGAGCCATATAGGTAGACATCCCTGTTACCTGTGCACCACCTAATCATCTTCTGAAAACTCAGACTCCTCAATATTTATTAGTTGTCATGCATAGGCTTCGAAGTTTGTTGATTTGTCCTTGAGGGAGAATGCAGAGATCTTGATCAATTCCAACAGTTGAATCCCAGTTACCTGGACGCTTTGACTAGTCAACACTAACATCGTGGTTCAGGACAGAGGTCTATCACGTTTGAAAGTTGCAGATCTCAGTTAAGTCCGCACAAACATCTCTGCTTCTGTTTGTACTCTTAAGCAGGAGGCGTCTCTATTGATGCTTTCACACCTGCCTTTTTTAGTTTGATTGAATAGCACCAGAGTTCGTTTCCCTGTTTGGTACGGTTCGTTTGGGCAGGTGTGAAAGCGGCAATTGAACTCTGATCCGCACCAAAAGCAGACCAAACAAGCGTATTGACACCAAAAAAAAAGCTGGTCTTTGTACACTAAACGAACTCTGGCACGGTTCGCTTGTGGTGAGATTGGGGTCCAAACTTAAATTGTAAAAAATGACTAAATTCAGCTGCCGTAGTGAGAGCTGCGCTGCAGAATATCTCTGGTAGATTTCAGTGTCACGCTTTCTCCTGAAGTGAAGTGTGAAGCGCCTTCACCGCGTGCAGCATTAATGTTTCTTTGCAGCCGCATCCGGGCTACATTCTTGAAATATACGTAACTGTGTGTATACGTAAATGTTTGTCTTAAGCGGTCAATTCAAAACTATATAGGATAGTTCTATAGTTTAATATAGGCACAATAAGCCAGCGCAGTCGTCTCTCCAGACTAAAAAACGGCATGTTGTCTATTTGCTTTACTGGTTTCACTGGAATTCACCCGCAATTCTGATTAATTGAAAAGCAGTTTAGGAAATATTAAAAGGACACATCTGGCCAATGAGTGATGTGGATGTTGTCACATGACTGAATTTTGGTTCAGTTCGGATGAGAGCAAAAAGCATGGTGTGAACAAGGACCAGAATGCCAGAGAAATGCAGCAATGTGTCATGTAATGCCCTTGGTCCTGACCAAATGAACCGAACCACAGGTGTGAAAGCACCCTAGAAGTTCTCTTCCACAAGTGACTCACCCTGTTGTCCAAATCCTTCTCCCGTTTTTATTAATTTCCGAATCAGATTGGCCTCGGTACATGTGAGGCTTTGGATTTGTTAGATAAATTCTTTCATGTGCCATTTAGACGAGTGCTGTCAGTGTCAGGCCGTCACTCAGCGCCAGATCTGACTCATCGGTGCGACTGTTGTGACAGCAGCTGTCTTACGTGGTCTACCATCTCTGTACCTTCTAAGCCTGCATTGGGTCTAAATGTCAAGATTCCGTTAAGGGTGCCTTCATCAGACATCAGAATCATTGGAGCTCGCTCTCTCTCTCCCTCCAGTTCTCTCTCTCCTCCCCCACAGACGCACCTTGGGATGAAGGAAGTCTCCTCGGCTTCTTTGTAGTGCACATCTGTTCAGTTTTAAGTGACATAGCTGATTAGAATCACTCAGGTCCTAATAAGACAAGCTCAGCTCTTCCCCGGCAGAAATCGGTGCTTTCGGCCTTGTCCCCGAGCCACATCCCATCAGGAAATTCCTGACTCAGATTAATACATCGTCGCCATCCAGGTTTCATACTCGGAAAGTCTCATTACTTGGAATGAACGTTACACTGTCTTGTCACTTGGGCAGTGCGATGTTCTTCTTGCATGGATTGTTTGTTCGCCTCTATTCGTGTCTGTCGGCTTCAGCAGTTTTGTAGGTAATAATTATGTGTTTATGACATCTTCCCCCTCCAGGTGTGTCAGAGACGATTCTCCGTTTTACTTTTGCTCAGTAGTCGTGATTTCCTCTCATCTGAATGGACTGACATCATGGCTTCGCACCATAAGCAGCTTGCACACTGTTTGAAGTACATGTTAAGGCACCACGTGTTTGTTACCAAGGAGGTTTGGGATCGAGGTCTTTATAAACCGTAGCACATCCGTCTTGGAGAATCTATTGGTGCGGTTTGAATGCGTACTGCGGATGTTTCTCCTCCACAGCGATGGATCTATTTGCCTAATTGCACCAGGTGTCAGTGTGAGCAGGAAGTGGTGCGCATCCGTGTTTCTGAGGTTGTTTCCATTTTGCTGCTCACTCCCAGCTCTCTTGTTCGCCTTTGTTGTACGGGGTCGAAGTTTTTTTTCCCCTGTCGGCCTTTGTCTCCTGCTTCCATCTCCTCGTACTTGCCCCAACTTTGTGATCTGTGTCCTGGCCCACCTGTTCAGTGCTCATTACTGTCAGCACCATGGTTAATAAATATCCAGGAGAGATCTTCCCATCGGCCCAGCTTCATCTCCATAAGCCTCACACACACACACACACACACACTCTGTGGACAAGCTTGACAGCATTCATGATTGCACTGTAAGTATGGCCGTTTTTCACCTTCTGCACCAAACTCTGACATCACACTCCATCTTACACACATGCACACACACTCACAATTGACTATTAACAAAGACGGGGGATTTGTAAAGTGAATCTGATTACCGTTGTGAATGGTGTTGTGTAGGCTGGAAAAAAAGAAGACGAATGGGCCGAAAAAATAATTGTTCTATTCATTAATTTTTAAGAAAAATGTTCAATTTTGTATGAAACTAGAAGGTAAACTATTTTGTGTGTTTTTATTGTGTCAGAACGGGGTTTTTGTGTAAGAGCGGGAATTATCCAGGTGTTTGGATGAAAATCAAAAATAGTGTATATATGCTTCAAAAGAAGCAATCATGACAACTTTTTCACTAATAGCAAATTGTTATGGAGATAAATAATAAACCAAAAGGCCTGATCTCCAGCTTTGCTTCTTGCAGCCATATTAAACTATTGGTGAAGTATTGTAGAGTATTTAAATAAACAAAGATCAGTTCAGCACAGTTGTTAACTTTTGATGTATGTGTGTGTGCTCTGAATGATTTAAATGATTAATTTGTGGAAATAAGCTGCAGATCTAAGTGTTAGAACATCACAAGCTTCTATCAAGTGAAACAGTGTTGCTGTGGTGGCTGTAGAACGATCAATGGAGTGACGTGGCAACATCAAACATTGGTGGGATTGATTCCCAGAAAAGTCTCTTTAGATAAAACATCTCTCACATGGAATGTTTTCTGAAATCCGTTTGCTTGTACATTTCCAAATGAAAGTCCTCTGAGTAACTTGTTGTGTTTTATTTTATTGGCATTAAAATTTGGTTTTTGGTTGTGAACAAGTTTAAAAGCGTATTACTGGGATGGTGTGTGTCATAACTTGTAGTTGTAGGTATATTTAAAAAGTTGAATACTTGGTGAATTCCCCAAATTTATATGTGCAGTATTAAATACTTAAATGTTTGTCAGGTTCAGATCTATAAACCATGTGGATTTAGGTGGCTGTCACACTTCTGGGTCTAGAAATGCCACTGGATGGAGCTGTGGAAAACACGTCCTGGTTTGGAACCTAGACAAGTTCTGGATCACAATAGCCCAGTATTGAGTTTCTTGTATGTCTGGCCATGGTCACTTTTGATGGATTGAGCCATTAAATAATTATAGTGCATGACAGTGTTTATTACCCGCACACAATGAATCATATCCACAACCTGATCTTGGGATATTGTACTACAACAAGATGGACTCGTACCCTGCATCCGCCACACTAAGGCATTGATGTCAGAAAAAGAAGATAACAATGATTTATTCGCTTAAAAAAAAATGTTCCAACCCCATCAAAGCCATGGAGCGAATTTGCATACGGTCTGTTTGGAGAACCTCATGTACGGTTAATGCCTTGTCAGTTGCAGGAATGGGATTTCAACATATGGCCCTCATTTTCTTGTGCCAGACTTTTAATTCATTATATCAGTGAGAGAAAGACAGAGAGAGAAATCTTCAAATTGAATTGTGCCGGTGGAATGTGACCTGCAGTAAATTACAGGAGTGCATCTGTAGGCCTGCGGGAGAGATCGGAAGAGAGCAGAAATTTACTAGATTAAAAAGTTGGGCAGAAATGAAAGGATACGGCCCTGATACTTTTCCTTGCCTCCTCGCCAGCATATCAACAGTAGAGTTGATGTAGATGGACAGCTCTTTCTCTAAAATGAGAGTGTGGACACCACGCACAAGATAGCAAAGGGGCGTTTGTTTGGGACAAGCCGTTGAGGCACAGAAAATTAGAAAGGCGGCCATTTGGAACAAGGTGTTTGCCTTGCTCTTCAGCAGTCACGCGGCCTGACAGATGGATGGGAGAAGGGGGAATTAAAAATCGTCTCTTAGACCCCGGGGCTGGAGGATGCAGAGATGCGCCCCGCTGTGAGACTCCAGGAGTTTGCAGGTGTACAGGAGGCACTAATGTCATCTTTGAGGTGTAGCCCCCTACTCACCAATCCTACACCCTCTGTTTTCCCACACGGGCATCTTAATAACCGTAATGGAGCTTCTCTTAATTAATCAGCTCATCTTCGGAGACCCGATACCTGCCGTTAGCCACCCCCTTAAACGCACAGCATCCTCACCATGCCGTCCATGACATTGTAGTAATGAGCTAATGCGGCTACAATGTCACGCCAACGTAGCCGGGACGTTATCAGTGGGAGCTCATCTCACATGCTGATGTCCCGGATCCCCTTCAGTGCAGTGTGGCGCATTAGATGCTGACATGCAACAACTGGCACGCTTCTCACAAGCAAAATTGCAAGCAACAGTCCTCTACCCCCGGTAAACATTTGAAGCAGATGGCATTGCCAAAGCCAGCTCCATCAATCTTTGTTGACACTATCCCGCTCCCTCTTTTTTTTTTCCCCTCCCAAACTACTTTTATTTGGGATATTTGCAATTATAATACATAAGCTCATTTGAATATCAAATTAATTAGCAAACACACTAGAGTAAATGCTTTTTTTTTTCCAAGTCCTTGTTAAAAGTGAAAAGTTCTCGACTACGGTCGGATGGCGTGTTAATTTACAGTGATATCTAATCCCACGTTGCCAGACATAAAAGGCATTACTATACATATTTTAATGGGGAGGTGGTTGTTTTCCAAGCAATTTTCTGCTACAGTACATTCTTAATTTATTCATATTTAATTTATTGGTCTCTGCATACCCACTCAGCAAAACTAATCAACAGCATGTAACAGGCCTCTTAAAGATACAGGACTCTTGGCAGACAAGCGAGTGGTCCTCGTCTTTGAGAAACCACTCTAAACGCGGAGGACAGAGCCGAGACGCATGCATGAACTCCCTCAAGGAGACGGCTTGATTCCCACAGACAACCTTTTGATAATTGAAAGAGTGAAAAATGTGGCCAGCCTTGAATCACCTGAAATATTTCAATTTTGCGGGTGTTGACCATCAGCCCCTGCTGCCAGAATGTCATCCGCAGAGGACGGCTTGTCTCCCCCTCTTCTTCATCCTTTTCTCTCTCCCTGATTCCCTTTCCACAAACTCCGGCGCCCTTGAATCTGATTCTGTGTGTGTGTTGTTTTTTTTTTCGCTTCTCTGGCAAGCGTTTAACACAGTGTGACTCGAGTTCTTATCACCTATGTGCACCGAATGCTCCAAACACCTATCGACCCATTGACACGGTGTAAGAAGGGATTTGGGCAACCTTACAAATGGAAATGATTTCAATTAATTATCTTTTCCCCAGAGAAGCCCGAGTGGCGAGGAGAGAGGGTGACGAAAGGTCCGAACAACAGGAACATTCTTGCGTTGTGATTCACGCTATGTTTAATGAGCACTGTAAAGGTCGTCTGACGTGTTGCGCTTGCCACAAATCAATTTATTTTCAAGCACTTGATTCTTGTTGTGTGAAGAGCATGCACTGACCAGAGTTGAGGTCAGTTGCGGTACAAAAGCTAAGGGCACCCACAGGGTTACTGAAGAGGATGGAAAGCAGCGCTCTAATGAAACCCAGAGAGTGAGACCCAGTCAGACCTTCTATCATAGGAAAATCACTGCTGTCGCCCTCATAGTAATTGAGGTGGTTAATAGAGGCCTTTGATAAATCCAGCTCAAATACAAGGACTACTTCAAAGAAAAGCTTGGTGGAAAAGTTTCCAGAGAGGCTGTGACCGAGTCACTTCCTCTAATTGAACCACTGAATGACTCCACAACATTCTTTCCTTGGAAATAAATGGTCAAACTTTTCTAGAAATTCACACAGAAAGTGTCTGGGTTTTCAGGGATGACAACTCCATTGAATTCAATATGAAATGATGGACAACTAAAGATGACAACAGAGGCACAAACACACAGCAAAGTCGTGAAAATAGCTAAATAAAATGGACAGTCGTCTCAAAACTAAGCAAACAAGTACCGGTAACTGAAGTAAAAACTTGACAACAAGTTAAAATACAAAAAAAGAATTGATACGTTTAAAAATATGAATACAAACTATGAAGATGAAAAATGATAAAAAAAAATACAATAAAATGAGCAAAATACAAAAAAGTGACTCGAGTGATCCATGTAAAGTGAAGATTACTGAATAAGAACCCATAAAAGACACAAAATGCCAAAGCCAATCCAAAAAGTCTGGACCCTGACAGATGGACGGTCATAAAGAGATCCAGCCATCCATTTTCTGAAATACTTGGAGATGGTGTCTATCTCAGCAACTTTGGGCCTGAAGGCAGGACACACACCCTAGTGGCCAACCAATCACAGCACAAACTTTCACACTCTCACTTCCGTCTATGGGAAAAAGTCTGAAGTCTACTTCAGCATGTTTTTAGACTGGGAGGAAACTGGAGACCCGGAGGAAGTAATGCAAGTAAATCGAGAGCAAGCAAAGTTCACACAGAAAGACCCAATCTTGGAGCGAGTTGTCCTTGCTGTGGGTGACTGCACTACCCACTATGCCATAGTGCCATTTTTTTTTTATTCCACAAGTAGATTTTTTAATAATCCGCAGTACATTTATTTTATTGAACAATAGTGTACAATAACATTTTGTAACAAGAACATGCATTTTTTTTTTTAATCTCATGTCTGGGTAGATTATCAGCTTGTGTTCTAGTACCACCAGGGGGTCTTTCCGTGTCAGAGAGCGGTAAACATTTCTCCCAAATCCTCTGATGTTATTTGTGTACTTGCAGTGTGAGGTCTTTGTTGTTTGCGATTTGTCAGGCACTCCAGAGAGAAATGCATTTTAACAAACATGGTGAGAAACGAATAAAAAAAACGAACGAAAAAAAAAAAAAAACATTTGTTGAGATCAAAGTGCGGTAATATTTAATATGTTTAGGTTTGAAAATACTGATAATATTCAAGTATGAGCTTTCAGCAGTTTTAAGACTTTGTAGTTAGGGAACAAAAGAAGACACAACTGCAACGCTCTTTAAGCCTGAAGTTATATGGCGCCGTAGTCTTCGTGATTTCCCATTCTCTTTGAAAGATTTAAACACCCTCACAACAAATCTACCAGTTTGCATTAGCGCCAAACTATTGCCTGATCTTTTGCTTTTATTTTCTTTTACGTGGTGGGATGCAGCGAGATGTAACAGCATTAAATATACATCGCATATAGGATGAGGCTCATGTGAGTAAAGCTGCGAGGACCGTTCTCGTGCTGGTAATTAATAGCAACAACATGAATAGGATATGAATAAAACAAAGGGCAAGTTTTACTTTTCTAATTTACTTTAACAAACTGGAAGTACAACAATACGTACATTCAAAACAATTGGAGAATCAAAAGTCGTCCTGCTTTTGTTTACGGTAAAAACATGTATATTTTTGAGATAAGATCTTGATTGATTTTACAAACCAATAAAAAAAATCTCATATAAATATCATCTTTATAAATAATTAAAAGCTATTTTGCTGTGTAAAACTCATAAGAACATTCTGTTTTATTAATTCTTGCATGCTATGATGGAAAATAAATCTCCAAATTTTTTTAAGTATCCAATGAAGCTACACACACACACACACACACACACACACACACACACACTGTGAAGTGAACACAAACACCCGCAGCATTAGGCTATGTCGGCCTGGGGTCATGTGGGGGTCAGTGTCAAGACACTCAGTTATGGACCGGGATTCGAACCTGAAAGTCTTGAGTGTTAGTGTAGTGAGAAAGTATTCAGTGAGGAGAATGATCCAGAACATTGGAGTCACTGTACAAATCCAAGCAACTACATGACCTCTGAATCCCTTGTTACCTGAACACTTTTAGTACCAAACTTAATACCAGGAGTTCTCAAGCATTTCATCGATATAGTGAAGATGTGTGTAAGCAAATGAGGGTTGAAATACAAGTTTGTGAATTTGCAAATGCACAGTAAGGCCTTGTGCATTCACAAGTAAAACACCAGAAAGTTCTGGTACTCTTTCACATAAGGATCAGACATGGGATGTGGAGCTTTTACACGAAGGCCCTTCTCGCATCACTCTGTGCCTGCTGAGATTGGACTCTCTGACCATTGCATTATTACCCATTATCACCCGGCCAAGCCTGTGTAGGGTGACTGATAGAGAAATGACAGAGAAGACCTGAGCAGCAATAATGCATTATTAGCTTTCTCACAGCGACCTGGGCTGGATTTAGCCAGGATATCCACAGGTTCTCCGAGGCCAGTCCATTGTCACAACAGCTCCGTTTCCCCAACTGGTGAATTTAAGGGTGATTTAAGGGTGTTCATTTGGCTTTTGGCCGGTGACTCAAACCACAGTGGAATTAAAAAGTCGGTGGATTGTACTTTATTTTGCGCATTGAGTACTTCTTAACATTCAGACAAATAAACGTTCCATTTGAGGCCGTCCATTATGAAGCCTTTCATAATTAGTGTTTGCGGTTACATCAGATGGTTGCCATTTTTGTTTTGTTCAGCATTTGGTAATTCCTCAAGGGAAAACGCCTTTGAGTTTCCTGTCCACAACAGTGACATTTTGCTTACATGCACATTGTCCCTTTCAATCTTTTTTTATGTAAAACATTTTTATGTCCGTCACCTATGGATGGATGAACTTTGTGGGAATCAATTATATAGATAAACCATATATCATAGCAGTCAACAAGACTGACATAAAAATGAATTCATTGTAAAGGGTGAAGTCAACAACCGAATGTAATCATAATGAGGAAAAGTGAGTTATTCCTAATCAATATCACAATTATGCTAATAGTTCGTTTTGCAAATGCCGATGCCAGCTGAGCATTTTTTGTACTTTAAAAGGGAAGCAGAGATGTGGCCACGCTGTAAACATGGAGTCAGATATTCCTAAAATGCTTTGTAGTCAAAAGCATATGTAAAAGAATTGCTTTAACTTGACTACACACACACTATTTGTGAAAGGCCTAGAGAGACCTTTTACAGCATGCAAAGCACTAAAGGCAACCAAGTCAAATAGTGCAGAAGTAAATCTGCTTCATATCTAAAGCTGCGTAGAATATATTGCACGTCCTTCGAAATCAAACTGAGCAAATGTTGTATGGATGCCAGTGAAAACGCTTTTTGTGTGAGGTGCTTCTGTCTTTGGAGCCCGACCATTGTGTTCAGGATTGCCGGATGGAGAACACAATATTTCTACTAAAGCTGAGGAGACAATGGCATTTTAACTGTATCCTTTGCCGAATTCCGCGATATTGTACGGATTGCTGAGGGTTTAACTTCAGAATTGGAAACTCTAAGTCATGTTTCGGTATGTGATTGCATTGTTAAAAGATTGGAGAACAAATGCAGGTCTTAGTCTTGGGGCTTACGATACAGTTTCCTTGTCTAATCTTCAAATGGAATCTGCCGAATTAAAGTGTTAAAGACGAATGGGACTTAAAAATATGATCTTGTTCACTTAGACCTTTGCAAAAGTGCCTTTTTATTTTCCTTCTTTTTTTATTTCTTTCATGCTTTCAATTGGTATAAACGAGTCATTCTCTGAAGCGACTGCTTAGAATAATTTTTTTGGAATAAATTGTGTGTCCCGAGAAATTGTATGTGTACTTTTCAGTGACCAAAGTTTGTAAGAAATTGTAGCTTCTTTGTTGCACGTTCGTAATACATTGTAACTGCGCTTATGTTGCACATATTTATTTTCTTTACTTTCAAGCCTTTATCAGACCCGTTTATTAAAATCACCATTAGCGTTAAAAATACATGCTATTCCCTGGGAATTGATTGCAATCTGAACCAGTTTGTGTACCCTACTATGGTGAGGGCGATGTGGTGTTTGCTCTTTATTTTACTTGCATAATGTTTGTATTTACTCATTTACATTAATTTGTGTGACACATTTCTATGACGTCTGAGTTAGTGGCCATAATAAATTGACTGTAAGCCGGACTGCCATAGTCTTTTATCCATCATTCCAGGTAGAAGCATTACAATGAAAAGATCACATCGACATTTTGATTTTGATGAATGGCATGGCTCGGGCTCGTCCATTTTTGGGAAAGTCGCTTAATTGGGGCATTCCCCTCCTGAAGTGTCCCAATAAATAACAATTGACTGTATTTATACATTTATCAGTCTTAGCAAATTCCCTATAAGGTGTACAAAAGTTTGGAATTTTTTCCGAAAATAAAAATAATCATCATCAGACGCTCACAAGCCCTCTTGAAAAAAAAAAAAACAGAAGATCCTGACATTTTCAATGGAAGTGTTCTAAGCAGAGGATTGTTCTTCACAAGGAAGCTAGCAGGAATCCTGACTATAGTCTGTGGATGTCGGAGCAGCCGGGTCAGTCAGTTTAATATGTGCCTGGGCAAAAGGGCAGCAGATGAAGACCAGTGGCTGGGTATAAATGGCCTCAATTGAGTTGATTTGACTGTCAAGCGTGAGAGAAATAACAAAACCAGTAGTGAAGCAATTACCGCACCTCGGGTGAGCTCATTATCCACGAGCATCCGCAAATCTGGGAATCTGCAGTCACCTCCACCTTCTTCTCCCTCTCATTCTAGCTGCTTCTCTTTACCTCTTCTAGACGTTTTGTACTCTTGATTTAATCGTAAAATGATTCGTACGTAGTTGCAGTCCTTCTCTTTTGTACTACGGTGCACAAGTCGGTTAATGCGTTCGCTCCTGCTCCAGTCGTTCTTTCAGGGCGTTTTCTTTTTCTCGCCACCTATGTCTGGATGTCTTTTGTTGATTGCGTGTAATTGAGGCAAATCTGAGAAGCAAGGCCAGCTCCTTCTCATCAGAGTGAAAAGGCTCCATCCAGCCAGCCGATATGGGGGGTCAGGGAAAATCAGATCACAGGGCTTTTCTTGCGTCTGGCAGCCAACACTTTCAAATGTTAATGGACAGGGCGAACAAAGCAGAAATGGGTCTGAAAGCGCTAATTGTGCCTAATTCATGTAAATAGCTTTTTTAATGGAGGAATTAAGCGAATTTCAAACACGCAAGAGCGGCCATCAGCCTTGCGTTTGAGGAGGTGGCACAGGTGTAGTGGATTGAAATTCATCTTTCATTGAAGGGAAGCTCATTTGTCACTCGGCCATATATACTGACTGCCACCGTGATGGAGAGAAAGAAGCAAGTCTAGGAAGGAAACTCCTAGTTGTGATTCAGTGTGTAATGGTGGCTTTTCATTATTAGAAGGTTGGAGAACCCATGCAGGTCTTAGTTGAGTTGCTCATGGTACAGTTTCCCAGTTTAATTAAACAGAATCTGCCACTTAAAGTGACAAAGACTGATAGAATTTTGTTTTGATCTTGTTCATTTAGATGTTTTGAAAAATCCCCATTTTTTAATTATTAGGTTTAAAAAGTATTTTAATATGCAGTCTCAATAAAAAAAAATATATATATACACACAGAGTACAGAAAAACAAGACTTTGAGATTCATTTTAAATATTTGCCAGACTATTAAAAAAATATTTATTTTGGAAAGCCATGTTTAATTGCCACATCAAGTAATTCGTCTTTAATAGTTTCTACTTTTTCATGTCCATTAACTTTTACTCTAAATAAACACAATAATTCTCAGCTGTAACCATCTTACTTATTCTTGACATTTTTCAATCGGATCTTTCTTGGTGGTTGTGTATTGAAATTCTTGTTTCGTTGACGGAAGCTCATGTGTCACTCGGCCGTAACTACTGACTGCCACCTTGATGGAGAAAATGAAGCATATGTATGACATGTGAAGACACGTTCTTGTACTTACAGCTCTACTTTGCTTATGCCTCATGGCTGCATCAGTAGTCTTTGCTAGTTTCCTACACAAAGATGGAATCCAATTGAGAGCCATTGAACTGAGAATTCTATTGGCACTTTTCTTCACAACCGCAACACAAACAGATCTCGCAAACTAAAAAAGCAAGGCAGGGGGGCATTTACGGACGACATTTTTATTCTTGAGATGTTTCAATGGGAAAAAAAAATGCATAGGGTGATATTAGGTCATTCCGCTTCTAACCTCGCGCTTTCATCAGATACTGTTTCATTTAAGAAGGGAGATTAGAAGAAACGCAGCGCCTATTGTGAGAAGTGAATGGAACGTTCACCTACATAATCCTCACATGTCGACGGAACCTTCATTCCCTCAATGGATTGACATCCCGGGGAAAAACGAAGAAAAAAAGTGCAGTAGAAGCCACGAACTTATCGCGATGATCAATTCAAATAGAGCCGACGCAAGGTCATGCTCCATAGTGTGTTAACAAGGCCAGGCAGAGCATTTGTGGCATTGGACGATATGAATCACGAGCGCTTCGTTCCTCGTGCTCTGTCATAGACTTATTAGACAATTTGAGGCGGATATTACAGTGTTCCTACCTGTACCATCCCAATCTGAAACTCCGCTGAGAGACACATCCAGCACTGGTTTGAAACGGCGTGACACTCGCCGAGAATGATAATGAAAGTGGAGCATCACATTGTCTTTCTTAAATGGGCTTTTGGTTTCTGGAGGAATCAAAGAGCAGTTCATTTTCAAGCTGACCTTCAGAGCTCCTGGCGAGCAGACAAGGGCACAAGCAGATTGAGAATTAATTGGTGCACTTAACATTTTGTGATTATAAGGACCCCGGATCAATACGCTATGCAAATGGCAGTATTGATGTGGGCAAAGAATCCTTGTTAATTGTGTTTGGCGACCAAACAAGGCCCTTGTGTTTCTATTCCATTATGGAACAGGCAGCACGGACGACCCGACTCCCTTTCCTTTGCGTCTTTGGTCGGCGCCGGTGAAAGTTGTCGAGTTTGATAGTCTTGTTTGCATTCGGTTTGGCCTTTCCGCACCGGCCTGATGCATTGGGCTGTTGATGCAGCGGCTGTGATCTTTTCCACAACCCCTTTTCCCATCTCAGGTCATGGCACATCACACAAATGGCCCTCATCATCGCCTTTATTATTTGCTCCAGGGAGAGGCTGAGGGGGAGCGCCAGCGCGGTGGGCACCAGCCACACGCCACGTGGCGGGATGGAAAAGCACTCCTCGCAGACAGCCATTCTAATGAATTAGTTTCAGCTTTATTGCGATGGACTGGATTTTCCACTCCCTGTTATTACAGTGCGTCAAAGATGCATTTTCATTTCAGATAAGTACCCGTAATCCTGTTTGCAGGGCCGAGGATAGATGAAGTTAAATATAATTTAAGCAGAAACGGAAACGGGTGGAACAATGCAATTACTGAAAGTGAGATTGAAATGATGCTATTACTATTATCGCCATTACTAGTGTAATTAGTAGTGCTTGTCTGTTGGCTGCACAAACAAATGAGGATAGTATGACAGGAAAAAGCTTCAGTAGCTACTGTTGTACACGCTTAAGTATGCCACGCTATAAAGCGTCTAGTTTGTGTGTGTGTGTGTGTGTGTGTGTG
>SOMO01000202.1:301712-322529 GCA_028128575.1 Paedocypris carbunculus | reverse complement strand
AGAAACAGAAACTATGTCTTGACTTGGTGAGTTTCTCACACAATAAGCGATACAAGTGTTGTGTGTTAACCTGAGCTTCTCCGCTGTGTGTGTGTGTGTGTGTGTGTGTGTGAGAGAGCAGGAGAAGCAGCTATCAGACGAGCAAATCAGAAATGAGCAGTTAGCGGAGGAGGCGGAACTCCTCAGGAGAAAAGCTCAGCTGCTCCTCCAGGTGAAAATCCTGCTGATCAATCACTACAGCTTTGTGTTTCTACCACCAGACGTATAGGTTCTAGAAGAAAGCGAGAACTCGTCANGTGTGTGCGTGTGCGTGTGCGTGTGCGTGTGCGTGTGTGCGTGCGTGCGTGCGTGCGTGCGCGCATGTGTGACGGGAGAGGTTGAGATTGGGAAGGGTGAGTGACGAGAAGGTAGGGCAATAGCGTGAGTGAAAATGGGAGGGCGGTTTATGACCGGATTCTCCGGTCTGGATTCTGATGGATCGGATGAAATGCTGCATTACTCGCGCTGCACCTTGGCACGCGCTCCGCCACGCACGAGCGCTCGAGTAAGATTGTGGATCCGCGTATAACCAGTGCGGTTGCGTGAATCTGGCAATGAATCGTTTCGTTGTGAGATCTAAATAAGCGCTGTTCTAATTCAGAGTGGCCCAGGGCATTATTAGGCAGCGTGTAACGTTGAGTCCACTTCAATCAGCTCCACATGAACGATTTCTGCGCGCGCAACATTCGATTCTCTGTGAAAACGCTCGTGTTATTCGATACGTAAACCAGTGTATTTAAGTTAATTGGTTTGGTGTGACGTCTAGTTTGATCGGGCACCGCCCAAAGACCCGCTAGCAGACTGTCATTAGCGTTAAACATCTGGATTGCCTGTTTTTACTACAGACTCTACTATTATTAGGGTTACACTGTAATAAGCTTCGTCATCATTCCGGTACAACCGTGAGCTGTCAACCGATTAGGCCCGATTGAAACGTGAAAGTGAAACGCGGCAATTAATTTGGACCCGACGAAATCGAATCACATGCAAATTCCCTACACCGCTATTTATTCACAAGGTGACAGTTTTCATACACGTGCTGATTCTGACAATGGCAAAATTGTATCCTCATACCCAATTTCACTGCAGCGGTTGCACCAAATGCAAAAGTTACTTACCGATTTCATGGCAGCAGCCATATCGTCGTATCTCTCAGCCTGCTCAGCCAGTCTGGCTTTTTGGATCAGCTGCTCGCGATCGACCATGTTTCCACTCGCGTTTTTTCAGCTGTTTCGGAGAGATGCGCGCGCTTGTGCGAATGTGCGGAGAAACGTGCACGAGCTCGTATTGACTGCCTTCTGAAGTGTGCGCGTGCACGTGGTTCTACTCCTCGTGCACGGTTACATTGAGTTGCGTCATCACTGGAGTCTCCAGTGACCCCTGTGCTGAGTTGTGACGTCATGACATGGAATACGGCTTGACGTTGAGTAATCTGTGCACATGTTTATGCAGCTCATATTATGTGGCTGCTCATTTCTATCTGCTGTTGCCCACTATATAGATCCATTGAACCATATACTTATTTAATTCATCATGTATAATTTGTAAGGTTCAAGTTAATATAACGCTTTTTTAGTTGCAGACTAATTCGTTAAAGGGATCGTTAAATCGTATCTTATCTCATCTTATCTCAAATTATCTCACATAATTTATTTATTTATTTTTTGCATAGAAATTATCATACATTTTCCGATTAAAGAAACAAACAAGTGTAGATTAATTTCATAGTTTATTATAACACAAATATAGTGAGAAAAAGTCTAATATGCAAAATTCAAATTTGAATTTGAAAACTGGTCTAGAATATTTATTGAAACAGTTTCAGTGTACTTAGTTTCATCCTCAAGTTGCAATTCTCAATGAAGAAAGTGAAACTCAAAGAATAAACCCTGAAAAGAAAAGATCAAGGGCAAAAAAAAAGGGAAATTATTTTCCATTCAGTTTGCACTTTATGATTTTTTTGTCAAAAATGATTTTCCCTAATATTGTAATTTTATGTTATGATGTCAAATTCAGACAATTTATTGTTTATTTTTCAATGTATGTATTGACAATATAGTAGATCGAAACAAAGATGGACCAAGCCTTGGGGACCACCAGTTTTTTTTTCTTCACCAAATCATCAAGTTTTTGCAGAGGGAATCTTGGATTTCTGCTGAATTTTTGCTTTTCAGTTTAGAATAAGTCATTAATTCATGCTCTAATCGCACACTGTCTGGATTTCACCAGTTAAACAACAGTACAGTACTTTGGGTTCATTGTAAATCAGTTGCATAAAATACTTTCAGTGGGTTTATGTCCACGTACTCAATAAAGTGCATAATTAGAGTTTCAGTCATATTGTCTTTAATATTTAAAAGGCTATGTGTTGTTGTTGTTGTTTTTTACCTTATGTCCAGTATATTTTTATAGTCAAAGTCTCTCATCATTGGCATGTGTTGTTATATACAATTTATACATTTTGAGGCCAGGGACTGAAACTTCCTGTCACTCCATGTCCGCACTGGTCCGTGATTAGATGTCAGAGTCAGGAGAATGCACATGTGACCCCTGCGTCCTCTGAGTGGTCGCAATTGTGGACATCCCAGGCTATGTGTGAACACTGAACGAGGCTGGATTCTGTGCCAGCGCACTTGAGATTGTCCAGGTGAATGGTTCCATGGCCCGGGCCGAAGAAGGCCCGGCCTTGCGCTGAAGTCGCAACCCCACAGCCCAGCTGTTTGCACGCCACCCTGGCATCAGGAAGATCCCAGGCGTCATCACACACAGTGCCCCACTCACCCCTCAGGTACAGCTCCACGCGGCCCTGGCACCGGCTCACACCCCCTGCTAGTCTCAAAGAACCTGATGGGTTCAAAGCACACACACACAGACAATTGTATATACAAACATGTTCACTTTACATCCATAATTAATTTTGGCTCATTAATATTTACACTTGTTAGTTCCCAGAGCATTGAACAGACCCATTTCCAATTAAGTTATTGCAAGTCTGTGGTGTTCATGCTTTTCACCTTCGGCTGGCGCTGGTGTTGGTGTTTTACTAGCCGGTGTCGTTGTGTGGATTTTCTCTGTAATTCCAATTCCGAAATCTCTTCCCACCAACTCCACATCAAGCTCAACTGAGAGAGAGAGAGAATAAAGAATCAGGCAGTGTCTGCTTCAGTGATTTGCTCTGGCACTTTCGTCCTGTGCTTAAAGCTTGTCTGTCTATGCCTGTGTGTGTGTGTGTGTGTGTGTGTCTTTTTACAATGTCCAATGTATATTGTAATGATAAATATGAAATGGTATAAGATATAACTGTTTGTAATCTCTCTATGCCTGTTCTATCAGTCTATCTGGCTGTCTGTCTGTCCGTACATTCATTCATTTAACCATCCATCCAGCCATCCCTTTGTTGATGTCTGCTTTTTTTTTTTTTACCTCCAATATTTTCCTCAAAATCCTATTTGAATTGTGAAGCAATGGCATTACTATCATTAGGAAACCCCTATGCAACAATTTATTTTTTTTTATTTACACATACATTGGTCATTTTGTCACAGTCGGTTAATGTAAAATGTAATGAACTGTGATAGTTGCATTAGCTCTTACGTGAGCAGATAACGCCGGCATCTTCATGGTGGCCACAGTTGTGCTGCCCCCAGCCCAGATGGAAGCAGTCAGACAGCTTCCGCTCATCCCCTCGGCAGTCAACGTTATCCAGCAAGATTGGTCCTGAACCATAGCCGAAGAAAGCTGTGGATTTAGCAGCAAGAGCCGGGCCACAGCCCAGCTGCCTGCAGACCACCTGAGCACCCTCCATGTCCCAGTCGTCATCACACACGGTCCCCCAGACGCTGAGATACAGAACCTCCACCCGACCCTGACAGCTGCTGTTCCCGCTCACCACACGAATACTCGGCTTTTCTGACCATAAACATACACAACACACTGATTAAACGTGTTTTGTTAATTTAGTGCGGAACACAAACAATCAGGCTTTAAATCCAGTTTCCAGCCATTCAATTGGAAATGTGTCTAGTGCTGGGATTACGCTTTTTGAGCCACAGTCACACAATTAAAACACAGTCTGAATTTAGTGTGAACTCCTTGTGTGGAATACCTCTGGTTATGGGGGCTGTAGTGGCTCTGGTTGTGGTCTCTGTCACAGACTCTGTTATATCTGTCACTGCAATTTACCAAAACAAAAAAAGAAAAACGTTTTAGTGGGAGCAGCAAATACATACATATATACGTACATGAAACCTTAATCCCAAATAAAATTAAAATTTACAAATTGTTGTCACAATTTTGTCAGGATTTGAAGTCTTTGAGATCTCAAAATCATTTCCCTTTCTATGTTTTGCCAAAAACGCTGTTTCTTGTTTGCGCTGCTCCTGTCAAAAATGTGTGTTCCCTTTCATAGTCAGGTCACTTCGACGTCAGTCAGTTACCTGACTATGGGATATCGGATGGCTAGCCATTCGTGTCTCAAATCTTTACAACCGGCCAATGAACTGTCAAGTTCATGACTGCATGAATTTGCATCTCACCTTTGACCTGTACCAGCTGGTATATAGGCAGTGTGTGCATCATGCACATTACCTTTCTGATGATTGAAGCGTTCGTGAATGTCTTCATCTCTTCAACCAAACTCGATAAAGGCTCTTCGTTGGAACCTGCAGTACTCCCGATTGGCTTCGCTCTTCCGAAAAAGACCCGGAAGCAGTTGAAACTCCCAGTTTACGTTGACGAGAGTTTTATCTGTGAAAGCTCTTAAACGTTCAACACTTCCTTTTCAGGATGGAGTCACGCTTGTGCAAATCTTCTGTCGCCGTCGGATGAGCACGAGCGCTGTGTTCGCTGTTTGGGTGTGGCACAGGCGAGTTCATGTTTGGTGTGCGAACGCATGCTGATTGTGACACTGCGTAAGAGACGGGATTTCCTCCAGGAAACCCCGTCGGCAGCCACAGTGCCATCCCTAGGCGAGGATCGGGACGCCGCGGCTTCCCGACCCACTGCAACTGGTGAAGGGCGCTAGTGGGGAGATAGGGTAGAAGACGATCTCGGGTCTCCATCCCGTAGTATCCACTACCGAATCCGGTCACTTGAACTCTCCGGTGAAGCACAGGATTCAGTTTCTGATGCGCTGCTGGATTCATCCGATACTTGAGACACTTGAGTTGCCGTTGAAGGTTGACTCGCTCTCGGTGTTGGAGCATATGGTCGTGGCGCCTGCAGAGACGCCGGCGCGATCACGTTCCGATAACCTGTTTGCTGTAGTGCTAGTTCAGGTCGCGAGGAAGGTGGGCTTGGAGGTGGAGATCCCGCCTCAGCCTGCCCCCTCGCGGTTGGACGAATGGTATCCGGCTCGTCCTCCGGCTAAACAACCGGAGACAGCCCTGGTTCCTTTCTTTCCCGAGCTGCACGAGGAGCTGACTCATGGTGGCAGGCACCCCTGGTGGCGCGCTCGCGTTTTGGCAGCGACTCCTTCCTCACTTCCCTTTCAGGCGGTCTTTCTCGGGGTTATTTGGACATTCCCTCCACGGAGCCGGCTATCGCGACTATCTTGTGTCCCAAGGCAGCCGCTGCCTGGAGGGACCGTCCGAAGCTTCCGACCAAATCGGCAAGGTTCCTGTATGCGCTAAACGCTAAGGGCTACGCCTTCAATGGTCAGACCGCTACCGCGCTCCATGCACTGTCGGCAGTTGCCGTTTATCAAGCACAGCTGCTGTCGGAGCTCGGAGGGGAAGCAGCGCTCCCTGACTTAGTCCAGGAAGTCCGTGGTACGACCGACCTCATCCTACGGTCGCAAGGCCAAAGCCACAGAGGCCTCTTCTGTTCCGTCGCAGGTTGAGACGTCCGCTAACACCGGATACTCCCTGCACGGTAGAAGGCCAGGACTCTGGCTTAAGGTTTCAAGTGCTTCGGCCCACCGGAGTTCTAGGCATGGGGTCACACTTACCTCCGCGCCTAGAGTTTAGAGGAAGAAGGACCCCCTCCCACTAGGCCAGTCGAGGCTCCGGCTCCAGCTAGCACCTCCCGGTCCATTGAGAGGCCGGTTGAGCTCAGACGGGATTCTGCAGAACTCTCTCGCCTCACGGCCAGAAGTCAGCACTCCCAATCTTTCTAGACATCGTGTCTTAGTCACACCCGAATGTCTCCACTTGTTCCACCCTTAGTCAGAGACGAGCTTCCTGCGGGCTGGTGTCCCCCTGGGAACTGTCTCCCATCGTGTTGTGGTATCTACGAATGCATCCAAAACGGGGTGGGCAGCAGTGTGCGACGGCCGCGGAGTGGCCAGTCGCTGGTCGGGTCCTCGCCTCCAGTGGCATATCAACATGCTCAAGCTACTGGCTGTGCACCTCAGACTGAAGCGGTTGCTCAGACAAGTCTGAGGGAAGCATGTGCTTGTCACATCAACAGCATAGTTGCAGTAGCTTACTGTCAAGGCGGTCGGAGCTCACCATATGTGGTTTCTGCCAAGGCTCAAATCACTAATGGCAGTCTACATTCCAGGCATCCTCAACACAGCCGCGGGTGCACTGTTGAGGCGGGGCCCTGATCCTGGCGAATGGACATAGACGCGTTTGCCCACCCATGGCCTCACCACTTGAAGAAGTACACCTTCCCGCCAGTTACCCTGATTCCCCAGCTACTGGGTCGAGTCAAGAAGGAGGGTTTTCAGGTAACCTTGGTCGCGCCTTACAGGCCCGACAAGACCTGGACGTCAGAGCTCATGGCTCTGGTCACGTCCCCGCCGAGGCAGCTATCTCTGAGAGCGGACCTCTCCTCTCCCAAGCACTGGGCTCGCTCTGGCATTTGCGACCGGACCTCTGGAACCTCCATGACTGGTCGCTGGATGGGTCACCTCATTAGATGAAATGCCACAGTCAGTACAGGACACTATCGCTCAGGCGCATGCACCGTCTACTCGGCGGATGTACGATCTGAAATGGCAGACTTTCGTCACCTGGTGCCGCCAGAAAAAACTAAAACCCACTGAGTTGCCCCATCAGTTCGATTCTCTCGTTTCTCCAGCAGAAACTCGAAGAGGACCTGTCCCATTCCACACTGAGAGCCTATTCTGAGAGTCTATGTGGCCGCAATATCCGCTTCCCATGAGCTCATCGAGGGAAAAACAGTCGGCCGGCACGATCTGACAATTAGGTTTCTAAGAGGTGCTACAAGGTTACGTCCTTCCAGACCTCCCCCGACCCCAGGATGGGATCTGAGCTTGGTGTTGGCAACCCTCTGCTCTCCCCCCTTCGAGCCACTGGAGACTGCGAGTCTGAAGCTGCTCACACTGAAGACTGCGTTACTCCTAGCGCTAGCCTCAGTGAAACGAGTCGGGGACCTAGAGGCGTTCTCTGCAGATCATCAGTGCCTGACCTTTGGTCCTGGTGACTCGCACCTAGTGCTGAGACCCAGGCCTGGTTACGTGCCCAAGGTGCCCACTACCCCCTTCAGGGACCAGGTAGTGACGTTGCAGGTCCTCCCCACAAGGGAGCAAGACCTGGCCGGTCACCCGCTGTGCCCAGTACGTGCTACGCGCACCTAACTGTGGCGCACGGAGGGCTTCAGAAGCGATACTCACCGAGTATGACGCCTGTGTTTCCCTAGGGATGAGGTAGAGTATTAGAGCTACGCTCTCCTCCCTCTCCCAAGCTTTACTCTGTTTACGACAGACACTGGGCTTCCTTCGAATAGTGACGTCTCGCGCCATCTCAACGCAACGCTTCACACCAGATGAGGTGTTCTCTGTCGACCTTGGCGAGGGTCCCCCATGGCACGGGTCGAGAGTCAACAGTTCCTTGGTTGCCCCGGTGGAGGTGAGTGCAATTACCCTTCGGGCTAGACCCACCTCTAGATGCTGTGGAAGATCCACTGAATACTCTTCAGCTAGATGCGCCGGATGGGTCTTTTTTGGTAGGATGCTATCCTGGATGTGGCCTGTTGTATTATCCCATAGTCAGGTAACTGACAAACGTCAAAGTTTGTCAAATAGAAACGTCTACGGTTACTTGCGTAACCTCAGTTCCCTGAATAGGTCAGGGAACGAGACGTCTTTTTCCGTAGCCACATTCAGGTTGTGCCGTTGGAAGTCTGCGTTTGCCCGACCGGCTTCAATCAGCGAAAGGTAATGTGCATGACGCACGCACCGCCTTTTATACCAGCTGGTACAAGTCAAAGGTGACATGCAAATTCATGCACCCATTAACTTGACAGTTCATTGGCCGGTTGTAAAGATTTGGGACACGAATGGCTAGCCATCCGATATCCCATAGTCAGGTAACTGACTGACGTCTTGTTCCCTGTCTTATTCAGGGAACTGAGGTTACGCAAGTAACCATAGACGTTTTACGGAAAAAAGACAGGTTTGACATTTTTATGAAACATATTTTAATATGTTTCTGTGATTGGATCCATCACAATGAAGGCACTTAATTTTAATGAACCTAACTGTGATTAAAAACTCACACTTTTACTCTGTCAGTTGTTCTTTGCCAAGCCATATTATTTTCATTTAGCAGATTCTTGAATTCAGTTTGGCCCGGAATGGGCACTTGGGCCATAGGTGAGATGTTTGTACCTGCGCTGCTCTCAGTGAGAGCTAGACGTCTGGCTTCAGTCTCAGTTTGAAGATACTGCAGTGTTGTGGAGCCAGATCCTGCCAACATATTCCAATTTTAATATTTTTTGCTGATACAAGTTTAAAAAAAAATGCAAAAAATATTTTGTTTATCCCATTGAAATTGGATAATACCAGTAATACTACAAACAAAAAACAAGTAATAAAAAAACAAAAAAACAAACAAGTAATAATGTTTTAATTATTATATAATTTACTGCTCACATTTAACATTTAGTATTAACAGTGATGAATACCTATATACAATTGGTAATATATGTGCAGTATGCCATAATGAACCAATATTGTAATTAGATTTTTAATAATAAATGTTCAAAAACGTTGATCAAATACAAATTACAAGAACATTTTCCATATATGCTTGCATTTTTAAAAAATGTGTATGTTTTCTGATCCTAAGACTCACCGAAGCAGATGGCGCCCGCATCCTCGTGATGGCCACAGTTGTGGATTCCCCAGCCCAAGCTGTAGCAGGAGCTCAGGCCGCTCTCGTGGCCATGGCAGTTCACGTTGTCCAGCAGGATCAGGCCTGTGCCGTAGCCAAAGTAAGAGTTGGTGGTAGCGGCCATGGCCTGTCCGCAGCCCAACTGCTGGCACACAACTGCAGCGTCTTTCATGCTCCAGTCGTCGTCGCACACAGTTCCCCAGTTCCCTTTGTAGTGTATCTCCACACGACCTTGACAACGGTCCGAGGCGCCCGCCAGCCGCACACTGCCGTCTCCTAATGTGTTGGCACACACACATTGTCTTTATTCTACTCAATACATCTATCCCCTAATTTTGTTCTTCCACACCATTCGTTCATTATCTCGCTTTCCCATGATTACTTATAACCTCCATTTCTTTATTTAATCTCTTTGTAGCTTCTTCTCTCTTCACTCATTTCTACCTCTCTACTTCACCCATTTTCTAATAAACCGTCCCTCTAATAATCAAAACGTCTCTCTGTCTATCTCTCTCCATTTATTTAGCTATCTCTTTTTCTTCAGTGTGTGTGTGTGTGTGTGTGTGTGTGTGTGTGTGTGTGTGTGTGTGTGTGTGTGTGTGTTTATATGTGTTCATCACTCACTGACTCCAGGAAGCAGCTTAGATACTGTGGTTTGTTCCGGACCCACTCGCGACCAAACAATGTTATTACCTAGTAAAGATACACCAATTAAATTTGTAACAATTTTCAAAGTGTTTGTTTTAGTAGCTGTCTAACCTCTGCATGTGACGGCTACGTCCTCGTAGTGGTAGCAGTTGTGGACGCCCCATCCCTGATTCCCACACTGACTGAGGTCAGTCTCTCCCCCTTTACAGTCTACATTGTCCAGTAGGATGAGTCCAGACCCTTGTCCAAACCTGGAGCTGCTCCCCACAGACACGGCCAGACCACAGCCCAGCTGCCTGCATAACACGTTGGCATCCACCATGTCCCAGTCGTCATCACACACCGTTCCCCATGAGCCATTGTGCAGCACCTCCACCCTGCCCTCACACACACTCCTGCCGTTCACCAGTCGCACTGAAGCACAGAACACATCCTACTCAAGCCAAACTCACATGCAGTCTTCTGACATTTTATTTACTTAGTTGTTGTACTTGAGGAAAAAGTAGTTTCAGATCTTTAAGTAAATTCAAATCAAGTCAAATCAGCTTTTTTTTTTATAAAGCACTTAAAAACAACCGACGTTGACCAAAGTGCTGTGCACAACCAATGTCTGATATGACAGCAGAACCGAAACAACATAAAACAACCAATGTTTTTAAGACAACAGTATAATAAAATGTCAATACAGCACGGATATAAAGTAAAAGCAGACAAAAATCCAGGCCATTGTGCAGAGTAAAAGCAAGAGCATAAAAATGTGCTTTTAAATGTGACTTAAAAATAGGTAATGACGGGGCTTGTCTAATATAGAGCTAGAGGTGTTCCAGAGGGTGGGATCAGCCGCGGCGAAGGGTTCGCTGACCTGAGCGATCTGGCCGGAGCATGAGCAGCTCCGTGAGGTACGATAGGGCTAGACCGTTGAAAACAAATAAAAGGACCTTAAAATGCACTCTGTAGTGCACCGGAAGCCAATGTAGGAAGGCCAAACTGGAGACGAGCAAGTGACGCCTGGCTGACACCAACAAATAAAGCATTGCCATAATTGAGTCGTGAATTAATAAAGGCATGGATTAACATCTCAAAATGCTGGCGTATCACAAAAGGCTTCCCTTTGGCCAAATGTCTGAGATGAAAAAAAAACCTCAACAAAAAACTTCAGTTAAACTTTAAAAAACTCAAGAACATCCAGACTTGAGTTTCAGAATTCAGAAAGAGGGGAAGGAGAGAAAAAAAGAGAGCAAGGAGCTAAAAAGATGATAATAGACACAAATGAAGGAAGTACTGACTGAAGATTAAAAAAAAAAAAGCAACGCTAAGTAGTTAGTGTAGAAATCTGAATCTTTTGGATTTTGTGGGGGGGGGGGGGGTTGCATCTAAATCACGGTGTGTAGTGAAATGTACATGAGCGGACAAAACAAACCACACTGCAGCAAGATAGACCTAATGACATAAATTCGTAGAATGTCCTAATCCCCTCAACCCTTAAAACTCACTAATGCATCTGAACATGACACATGACTCCAAGCCATGAAAAAGAAGCAAACAAGACAACATTGTGTAGAATGTAAAGAAAATAAAAAACGCAGAGTAAGTATTAAGTATTTACAGTAACATTCCCCCTTTTCAACAGGAATTGTAATAATATTCATTATTTTTAAGGTAGCTATTTTTTTAAATAAGATTTATTTTAGTGGGAAATTGTCACTCTAAACAGTACTGTACTTCTGATGTGGAGGAGCTGAGCAGTAATATTAGCAATTAATTTGAACACAAACACTGCGCTGTGTAGAAGCAACTTCACTCATAGAAATTTCACCAATGTTTACAACAGTTAAGTGTTTCACTGATCAAAGTGTTTCAGGACTTTTGTAGTTTTTGTAGGATTTGTAGTGAACTACCATACATTTTTGATGAGTTTCCTATTATTCTTTGCCTTTTAGTCATGTTTTTGTTAAGCTTATCTCATTTGTCATGTATTATGTTCATATTGTCTTGTTCTTCCCTTTATTCATTGTACAAAATCTATCTTGCAAAATGTTATTCAGATGAAAATTTCTAGTCAAGTGAAGAAAATCATTGACACATTTCTTTGAATAAATGCAAAATCTGACAAATGCACAAGCTGTCAAAATGTCAAAATTCAAGTGATTCAAACTTTTCTATATGCCCAGAGTTACCCAATGGAAGTAACTGTACGTATAAATGTTTTAAAATGTTTTTTATTTTACCATAAAATTGAGTAAAGTCAAAAAAAATATTTCAGGTGCAACTTATTTACCAATATTGAGTATGATTTCATTGTTTAAGAGTAAAAAGTATATGAACTCAATTTGTTATCAATAAAATCAGAATTGTGGTTAATAGGCGGTTCTGTTTCCTTCTGGCCAAATCTAGAAATAAATGTGAGGAGAACACTCACCTTGTGTAGACCCTGAGGCTCTTGAGATCTCGGCTGATGGAAAGAAAAAGAATGAATGGAGGAATGAGGGAGAGAAAGACGTGGTCAGATGATTTGTTGACAAGAGGCTTTTGGCCTCTATATCTACTATATCTATTTTCATGTAATTAGACGACTGAAGCAGGATAACTCTGATACTCTGAGCATTTACTGTGGGAAAACAAGACTGTTCTGCTGTAAATCGTCTATGGTTACTTGCGTAACCTCAGTTCCCTAAATAAGTCAGGGAACGAGACGTCAGTCAGTTCTAACCTGACTATGGGATATCGGATGGCTAGCCATTCGTGTCTCAAATCTTATACAACCGGCCAATGAACTGTCAAGTTCATGGCTGCATGAATTTGCATGTCACCTTTAACCTGTACCAGCTGGTATAAAAGGCGGTCCGTGCGTCATGCACATTACCTTTCGCTGATTGAAGCTGGTCGGGCAAACGGAGACTTTCAGCGGCATACCCTGAATGTGGCTGTGGAAAGTGACGTCTCGTTCCCTGACTTATTCAGGGAACTGAGGTTATGCAAGTAATCATAGACGTTCCCTTTCATAGTCATGTCACTCCGACGTCTGTCAGTTACCTGACTATGGGATAATACAACAGGCCACATCCGGGGTAGCATCCTACCGAAAAAGACCCCTCCAGCGCATCTAGCCGAGGAGTATTCAGTGGATCTTCCACAGCATCTAGAGGTGGGTCTAGCCCGAAGGGTAATAGCACTCACCGCTACCGGGGCAACCAAGGAATCGTTGGCTCTCGACCCGTGCCGTGGGGGACCCTCGCCAGGGTCGACGGAGAACACCTCTCATCTGGTGCGAAGCGTTGCATTGAGATGGCGCGAGACGTCACTCTTCGAAGAAAGCCCAATGTCTGTCGTAAACAGAGTAAAGTTCGGGAGAGGGAGGAGAGCGTAGCTCTACTACTCTACCTCATCCCTAGGAAAACACAGGCGACATACTCAGTGAGTATCGCTTCTGTGGAAAAACACAGCCAGGAACTAGGCAACTAGTCTGGACTCGGTGGCACCGGGGAGCCCCTCTTACGCCTGTTCTCCCATGCGGGGAACAGAGGTTAGGGCCCCCAGGGGTCTCGGCCCTCTGTTGGCCGCAACCCCTAGTGTGCTGAGCGGACTGGACGTGTCTCTAGCCTAGCTCGAGGGTAGAAGAACACTAGAAACGAAGACTGGCCCCAGACTGGGGTTAGCTCCTCAGGCCTACACCGTGTCGGTATTGCCCTCCACTGCAGAAGCACCTGCGTGGATACCGTCGCCTTATCCAGTTCGTAAAACTGAATGAAGGTGTTCGGTGTTGTTGTGTCTCACGCTTGTATTTTAAATAAAACGCGGACACTCAGATCACACATGGGCTTCTTTTACTGTCGCCTCATTCAACTCACACAGTAGAACAAACACGCCCCTTAGTGCCGTGCAGGCGAAACCATTACAGTGTGAATGCAGGGGTCCTCAACCACACACTGCTTATACCACAGGTGTAGCCCAGCCGGCAGCTCTACAGATGTCTGCTAGAGAGACTCCCCTCGCCACCGCGACCAATCAGGCCACACTCCTGGTAGAGTGGGCCCTCACGTCTAACAGGCAATGCAACTTACGGACATGGCACGCGAACTTAATCGCATCAACGATCCAGTGCGAGAGTCTCTGCTTAGTGATGGCATTCCCTTTCTGTCGACCACCATAACAGACAAAGAGCTGTTGTGAGCTTCTGAAGCTCTCCGTGCGCCGCAGGTAGGTGTGTGTAGCATGTACTGGGCACAGCGGATGACCGGCCAGGTCTTGCTCCCCTATGGGGAGGACCTGCAATTTCACTACCTGGTCCCGTAGGGGTAGTGGGCACCTTGGGCACGCAACTAGACCCGAGTCTCAGCACTACGTGCGAGTCTCCAGGGCCGACGGTCAGTCACTGAGGTTCTGCAAAGAACGCCTCTAGGTTCCCGGCCCCGATTCACTGAGGCTAGCGCTAGGAGTAACGAGGAATTTGACAGAAAAGGCAGAAGTTGTTGGGAGCAGGCGTGTGAGTGCACTTATCAGTATTTGTCAAATGTTGTGAATCAGTCTCCTAACAGACAAAACAGACTGTCAGGATGGCCTTGAAGAGAAGCCCGAGCTGATCCTGCCTTCTCCAGCCACGGTTGGGGTGAGGGTGTGGGTGGGTTACAGACAATTCAAAGCCAATAAAAACAATTTCAGATTCATGGTTAATTTCAGAATCATAATCAATCATGAGAGTCACTGAGGGCAATCACTCCTGGCAATGTGGAGAAGTGTGGACATCTCCTGTAGTCCTGCAGAAAAAGTCCAACCGTCAGAGCCAGCAGACGGTCACTCTGCTTCCTGATGTTGTCCGTACGTCTCCGTCCTTCCTCGGCGTGGCTAGGATGTTACTATTTAGTCCATCGACCCGAGCCAAACCACTGATGTCATCCCAATGTCCGCACAATCAGCACCTCCAGGGTCTTCTTTAGATCCGTGTTCGGCCGGGCAGCCAATGATGCCTCCTACGGCTTTTCCTAATCTGATCCACCAGAGTGATACCTCCGCCAATCTGTATCAGTCCGGTGAAAAGCCAAAACGTAAATCGATCTTTCACGTCCTCAAAGGACAACGATTCCAGGCAGCTCGAGCGCTGAGACTCGGACGCACCCAGCAGCGAGTCTCCCATGAGGTCAGGTCGGTTCCCCGTGAGGTTCCTTCTTTGAAAATATTTTCCAAAAGCGCTCAGTGACCAATTTAAAAACTTCATATTCCTTTGAAAGCAAAACCAGCAGAGCTTCGGGGAAAAAAAGACAATAGCCTTGAGCGATAGGTAGCAGAGCAGGAGAGAGCGAAAGACACGTCTGCTCGTGTCGACAGCCGGAAGAGAGAACACTACCCGATGTCTCCCCAGCCGTCAGGCTCGATTTGGGACTCTGTCCCGGATCCTGAACTGAAGGGGCTGCATGTGCAGTCTGCCTAGCAGTCACCGAGAAGGCGGATGCCATGTGACCGAGGATCCTCTGGAAGAGTTTGCACAGAACCCGGGAGCCGGGTATGAAACCCTCCAGTTGACTCCGGATGTTGGCGGCCTTCCGATAGATAGCCTGCCGCACATCTGAACGGAGTTAAGGTCGAGCCAGAGAAAAGAGATCTGCTGACACGCGGTCAGAGTACTCTTCTCTCGACTGACGCAGAGCCCTAGTCGGCCTACGTGTCTGAGCACTGCATCCCTATGCACGATCAACTGACTCCGTGAACTGGCTAGCAGAAGCCAATTGTCCAGGTAGTTCAGGATCCTGAAGCCGCGCGCTCTCTGGGGAGAGAGGGAAGCCTGCGCTATCTTCGTAAAGACGCGCGGTGACAGGGAGGACCTTGTACTGATACGCTCGGCCTTCGAACGCAAAGCACAAAAAGGCTTGTGTCAAGGCAATCAAGACATGAAAGTATGCGTCTTGAAGGTCGATACTGCCGAACCAATCCTGGGGCTACTGCCCTCAGAATGTTCCTCTGAGTAATCATCCTGAACTAGAAGTACGGGTAGTGACCCGCTCCTCGTCTCGGCTGGGGGCACCACCTCGGTGGCGTGTCTCTCTATCCCACGTGAGTGGTGAGGACGCCTCGAAAGCCGGCAGCGCGTAGCCAAGCTCAAAGTTCGGATCACCCACGGGGATGGACGAGTGAGGGCGGACCGCTCGCTCAAGTACCGTCTGAAGGGGATCAACGAAGCTGTGGGGTCCCCGAGACCGGGGTCTGGGGGGGCCGGCGCTCTGACGGGAGTCTCCCCGGTGTGACACAGGGAGAGCTTAGGAGTGCTGAGGCGAGAGAGTTCTGCAGAATCCCATCTGAGCTCAAAGGCGGCCAGGGGCCGTCTGGAAAACCGGTCTCTCACTGGACCAGGAGGTGCTAGCCAGAGCCTGTGCTCTAACCAGCCTGGGGGGGTCCCTCTTCCTCCAAACACTAAGCGTGGAGGTAAATGTGAACCCATGCCTGGAACTCTGGTGGGCCGAAGCACTTTGCGTATCCGGTGTTAGCCGATGTCTCAAACTGCAAGGGAACAGAGGAGGCCTCTGTTCGCCGGTAGGAGTGGAGGGAGTGTGAGTGTGAGTGCGTCTGTCTTTTNGAAAAGACATGAAAAATTGCCTAGTTGTAGGCACAAGAGACCCACTCTACTCACCCCGGCTGGCTTATGCCAGTCCTACCGGTGTTGGATCTGTCCACAACCGCGGCAGATACTTACCACTGGAGAACTAAGCCCACCGCACTAGGGAAGTGAGGAACATTCGCTGGAGAAACCGTGTGCGCACTGACAGGTGCAACATTCTCATAAGTTACTTTATGAAATCTCGGTATCAACATTGCGGCTGCCAGTGTTTAGCTGGACTGCTACCAAAGATCTAACGCTAAAAAGTGTGACGTAAACAGACTACTGACTAAGTCCAAACGCACAGGCAAACCGAGAAAACATAACCACAAACTGTAGACAGACTGAGCCCACCCGCCGGCAGCAGCCATCTAATAAACGGGATTCGTAGAAGAAAAGAACGTATCTATTATTTAGGAGCTCTCTCAGAGAAAACTCCTGCCGACGTAAACAGGGGAGTTTCATCTGCTTCCGGGTCTTTTCGGGAAGAGCGGAGCCCGACGGGAGTACTGCACATCCCGACAAAGAGTCTTATTGAGTTTGGTTGAAGAGATGAAGACATTCACGAACGCTTCAATCATCAGAAAGGTAATGTGCATGACGCACGCACAGCCTTATTGACCAGCTGGTACAGGTCAAAGGTGACGTGCAAATTCATGCAGCCATGAACTTGACAATTCATTGGCCGGTTGTATAAGATTCAAGACACGAATGGCTAGCCATCCGATATCCCATAGTCAGGTAACTGACTGACGTCGAAGTGACCTGACTATGAAAGGGAACTGTAAGTTCCTTTTTTTTTAACAACTTGTCTAGTTGTTGTCTACTGTACACAGCTGAAAGACCCTGAAATGATGCTGCTAATCATACTGGTCATATATGAAAATATGTACAATCATATCTATATTTCAGTTGTTAATATGCTAATATGCTTGCAATAACATGTTACACCAAAAGGTAGGATTGCCACAGAATGCACCTGTACTAATGATCATTTATAAAATTTAGTTTTCTTTTAAAAAGCGCCATAATTCGTAAAATAATCATGGTTGGTTTGGTAGACTTACCAAAGACAGATCTTTTCCGGAGTATGAGATCTGCACAAACAAACGAGATAACTCGATAAAAAACTAAATCACAACTATAGAAATCTGAAGAAGAAACACCAGAAAAATGTCTGGTCTGAAAACAGTTTGAAAAGTCAGAGCCTCTTCTCTTCACGCTGTCAGATATTATTATTGTCCCATACAAGTCTCGTAATGTCTAGTAATATCTGGTAGTGGATTGATGTCTTTCCACCAAAAGAATGTCTTTATATTTATGAAAATGTATAAAAAAGAATAAAACCCATAAATTACAGTTTGTCGTACAGTAAAAAAAACGCAAGCACACTAATTGCTGTGTTGCAGGAGAACACGCACAACATGACAGGTCCAAGCTTGCTGGTTGCTGCCACCCAAGATTTTCACTGCGACCGCCTCAAGCCCGTCCCTTAACCGTGACAGCGCGTGCGTGTGTCAGTGAATTCCCCTGTTTGCTCAACCAGTCTGTCTGCTGGGCCACGTCCTGTTTGGACGTCTGTTGTGTATATTTTGAGAGGACTCCCTGAACCTCTTAAATTGTGAAACCTTTAATAAAACTGATTGTATTTTCTACCCATGTCTTCTGCTTCCTATGGTAACAAACCGGTGTGTGCTTTAGCACTGACATTTCAGTAAGTTAATGTCATCAGTTCGAGGACATTTTGTCTCTAGAGTCTAAAGAATCAAAACTAGTGCAACATCAGTCCCTAAAAGTAAAAACTATTAACATTCTGAAAAATCACAGCTGGTTTATGTACTATAGTCTAAATTTCACAACAAGTTTATAATCATAAATAGTTTGACACAAGTACTGTACTAGTGTAATGTCTGTCAGCTTTCAATAATATCTGCTCGAATGAGTCCAGATAATGTACTTGATCAGGACAAGTTTAAGGTCAGTCTAAAGAGTTTAACTAATAACATCAGAATTAAATTCAGGACAGAATGAGGACTAGTCTCTCACCGGACTGCAGGATGGAACTGATGGCGATCAGCAGCATCAGAGACATGAGGATCCAGGCAGCGGGTTTCCTGCCTCTGCTCACTGCGTCTGACACACGCTGCTTGTTCATGGCAGGACGGATCCACCCGGACGACTGCCAAACACAAACATTATTGAAGTTGTGTGTGGACAGCTCATCTATCGCTGTTTTCCTACTGCAGATGGTCAGTGTAGTAACTAGGTTACTACCAAGTGCTCATCACTGATTGGATGGCTTTCCTTTGGAGTAACGCACACTAGTTTAACACTAGAGAGAGAGACAGCGTTAGAGGCTGCAGCCTCAGGTCATGCTGGATGAACATTGATCTGGACACAATCGAATACTAGTTGTTTGTTCACAGCACGAGATGCTGTATACTTAGTTAGACTAGTTTAGATCATGTTTTAAAACCTGTTTGGATGGATTAGCAAATCTACAAAGAAGACAAACACATGAGTAAATGTTAGCAAAAGCAATTGGTGTAGAATTTCCAAAAATGGGAATTCAATTTTTCCAAAAATTAAATGTCAAAGAATCGTAGCTAAACATACTTATGCAAGGTAACAGTTTAATCATGAAGAATCAGGAGTAGTTTAACGTGTCTGAAGAATTAAAACTGCCTCACTAAGAATATCTAAGAGATCATGAGCGGTCTCTTAAAACAGTTTAAGAAATCAGGAATATTTTTTTTATCTGTCTCAACAATCAGGACAAGTTTTACTCTGGTTCTGTCTGTTTTGTCTTTGGTTTTCCTGAACCATAAATGTAATGATTTTGTTTGCTGACCTTACACAGGAATGTGTGTGTGAATGGTGGGATTGGCTTCAGGAGAATATGATATTCTGCAAAGCAGATAGTAACATTCCAGTCCCAACTGCACAAAAAGACGTTTCTGCTGCCTGTTGCTAAACGCTGCTTCCTGCAAATCTATCACTGTGACGTCCAGAGAGCTGAAGCGGCTGATGACACTCCGGTGGGGCCCTGGACCCCAGCGTTGAGAGCCACAGACCCAGGAAGAACCTACACACACCATTTTTAAATTATAAAAGAAAAATAATCAGGTATTTAATCAAGACTAGTTACAAAAAAAAACAAGATCAGTCTAAATTTAATCAAGACTAGAACAAATAGTTGTTCTAGAACAAATAGAACAAATGATTCCTGTGACCTTGTTTAATTAAGTCAAACTGTCAGAATCTCGCAATCTTCTTTACACAGAACATAGTGCATCTCTGATCTCCCTAACACAGCTTCCACTTGCTTCTGTTTGGCCTGGAATTGAATCTACTGTCTAATATGATGCTTTTCAATACGCCATTCATGGATCCGGACGGGAATAATGTTCTTTTGTGTGTCTGAAGGAAGAGCTAAATGATCCTGTGCTCGCACCACAGTAGCTTCAAAACTTCATTCTCCTTCAAAATCACTGCCTCTAATGTACACACACAACGTTGTAAATATTGTAATTGTATTATAAATTTTTGTTTGTATAAATATAATTTTCCAAGATTCACAAATACCTTCTGGACAAACGTACGGACACTCAACAACTATAGGCTCCTCAAACAACTGTGTAAAACTCGGAAAGTAATTATTATTGATGTCCACAAAACAATAGAAGGCTACAGAAGAAAGCAAAGCGTTAATAGTTTATTTTACAGTGTGAAATGTTATTAGGAGATGGAAGCTCAGGTCAACAGTGGAAGTCAAAATGAGATATCTCAGACATCACTAACATTTCACTTGCACTCACAAGACCTTCATAAAAGAGTAAGCTGAAGGAAACCTTTACTGTATCCACATTATAAACCGAATTTGAAATAAATTTGAAGAATGACACTAACCAAATAACAGGAAATTAGCAAACATCACACAATCTTACAAAAATGCCAGAGCTGAAAAGTAGATGACTACAACAGGACAATGATCATAAATCCATACCTTGAATTCCTATGCAATTCCTCAAGAGAAGCAAGCTGATGATTTGGAATGGCCATCACATTGAGAGGGTAGGACTGGATAAGTTGTACTTCTTTCTACTCCCTTTCAAACATGTATTGTGGAAATGAACATTATGATCGTACTATTATTGTTATGTTGTGGCTTTTATGTTGTTATTATTTGTCATGTACATGTTTGAATAAAAAAATAAATAAAAGACTGTGCATGCAAGACGACCAAAGAATAGTACAGAACTAGAAGCTGCTGCAAGAAGGTGAAAACAGAGAGCAGACGGCAAAAGACTTTAAGCTGTTATAAAAATCGTTTCCAAGCTGTGATGTTTGTTTCTGAGCACTGATTATATGGGTGCTCCAAACTTGATATGTGTTGAGTGCCACAATAAAATACATTTCTAAAATATTTTAATCAATATTTGGCAGTAAAAAAGAGTGTTTGAT
>SOMO01000202.1:260163-281474 GCA_028128575.1 Paedocypris carbunculus | reverse complement strand
CACGTATACAGGGTTTCACGTTAAATTCTAGTTGGCACGGAATTATAAGAGTTTTTAAAACAAACGGAACATATTGTTATTATTTTCATTACCAATAATATTAATAATAATACATTGTTATTTGTAAGGCGCCTATCAGGAGCATTGCACATACACAGTATTTCAGTGTGAAGAAACAACACTGTGTTCTGAAGTAGTCATACAACCATAATTATTTCGCAAAATTGTACAAAATTAGCACTTAATTTATGTACCAATATTTTAAAAAGAAGTGAATGTCAAGGTGTACATTTGCTGAACTCGTCCCACACATCCTGGTCAAGCAACTGTTCATCACATTTTTACCAGCCAGTAAGAGTAAAGTCCCCTTAAAAAAGTTTAAAACGAAAACGTGAAGATTGCAAGCGAAAACAAAAAAAGAAAAAACAAAACCTAAATGTGAAGCGTTTTCGTTTGTTTCTTTGAAATGTAGTTAGATATTTTTTAGCACTAATCTGATTACCATTGAAAAGAACAAGCGACATATCGATTGAATGCATCAAGTTTTTTGTGTCGACGTATTTACGTAATCGATGATGTCAACTCTTGTTCAAACACAATAAATGCTGCTTGTAGTGCTATTTTTTTATATTTCTTTATTTTAATTACAAAATATTTTTGAACCTGTAATTTTGGTTTAAAATAATCACTACAAAAAAGATGTTAATGTTTATTTAATGTTAATGTACGTGTTAAATGTTGATGTGTTTCAGGTGAGTACGGGTGTGCCGGTGAGGACGGCCAGTGTGGAGCAGTGTAAGCGCGCGTTTGCCCGTCAGCGCGCACGAGACCTGACGCTTCATGCTGACACACTGCTGCAGAAAGACAAGCAGATCTCAGCGCTGCAGCAGCACAACACACAGCTGCAGACACAACTCGGACAGGTACACACACGCACTCTAAACACATCCCAAAGAGGTATGCAGACGCACAATCACAAACACACACACACACTCTAAACACAACCCAGAGAGGTACGCAGACACACAATCACACACACACACACTCTAAACACAACCCAGAGAGGTACACAGACACACACACTCCAAACACAACCTGGACAGCTGCATACACACCGCTCCAGACAAAACGTTCTCACACACATACACACACACACTCACTCTAAACACAACTCGAACAGCTGCACACATACCGCTCCAGAAAAAACTCTCACACAAACACACACTCACACATTCACTCTAAACACAACTAGAACAGCTGCGCACACACACTGCTTCAGACGAAACTATCTCACTCATTTACAAACAACCACACACACACACACACACACACAAATACATTGCTCCAGGTAGAACACACGCACACATTATAAACACCACTTGAACATTTGCACACACACACACACACTTCTCCAGATTCAACCAACTTACACACTGTTGTGTGTGTTGTGTAGTGATGTTGAGGTGTGTTTTGTGTCATGATGCTGTGGTGTGTCTAGGGTCCCGTGAGGGCAAGCGAGTTTGAGCGTTTGCTGAAAGAGTCTCAGAAGGAAGTGCTGCGTCTGCAGAGACAACTGTCTATCAGAGCAATGACATCTTCACGAATCAATCCCCAGGTGAGAGTGACACAGAGACTACATCATCATCATCACAAACACACACACACACACACACACACACACACACATTTGTTTACTTCGTAGGAGGGGTCCCATAATTGACTTACAGTTAGGAAGGAGTGAACGTATTGTTTTTTGTATGTAACTCAAACCATCCAAATATTTCCCTTCTCAACCACCTTTACTCTAAAAAAAAAAAAGAACGTATAAATTCTGCCTTAAAATCCAATCTTGACCCTCAAACATTACTTCAAATTATCCCAAACAAAGGCCTCACAAGTGCCCATAGTGCCCCACTTTGTGCTAAAAACTAACATTCGGGGCCCAACTTTACGCTAAATGCAGGAACACACACATACACTCCTAAACACCTACAAATATAATTTGGTCATTCACTCACTCACTCACTCGCTCACTCACTCGTTCACCTAAACACTCAGCTGAAGCATCTATTAACTTTTTAAATTGTGCTAAGTTTAAGAGCATGGTCTTCTACTACTGCCACTTGAGAGATAGTGTCACTTTCTCACTGCTGCGTGTATAAAGAGTGGATGAGGATACCAGTGTGTGAGAAATGAGCAGATTACACACACACACACACACACACACACACTCACTAAGGGAGTAGTCTTGCTCTCGCTCTAATCCCTGTGACATCAGAATGGTACGGTCCCATAATCCTCTGGCTGTTGCGTGGCAGCGTTGAGAGGGTTTGGGATGTGGGTTCGACTTCAGTCAGGAAGGAAATGCTGAAGGTTCCAGCACGTCCACTCTCTGTGTGACGGGGGAGAGACAGGGCTCCATCACCCACCCCACAACACTTAGGGGTGAGTGAGACGTGTGTCTGTGTGTATGTGTGTAAGGTGCTTCTCTGGTGCAGCGTGGAAGATGGGACAGATTGCATAATAGCGGCATGTGGTGTGTTCTGACTGGATTATCACGCTCGCCCGGCGCATTACAGGACACATGCTCCACTGCAGCACCTGGGCCTCCTGGAGCTGGGCTCGCCGTCTCTAACCAAGACACTCCAGTCCTACCGGAGATGCTGCACATGCCTGTGTGATTGAGATGCTGCAGTCGCAGGCCAATCCATTAAGATGCTTTTTAAAGAAATGATCCCGTTACCCGTTTCAGTAGTGCATGGGGGATTACAGCAATGTGCTTATAGATGAGAGAGAGGTGGACGAGAGACATGCGTTCACACAGGCTGTCATGTGACTGCCGTCTGCATTGCTGCAGCACCGTTGGTATCGGGATTTTTCGCAAGTGTTTGCATTGTGCGTCTGTAGAATGTGACATTGCTGTTCTACACTAAAAAGTGAGCAGAGTGTTGGTCACTTACTAGGTCAGAAGGGACTGGTGTATATGTGAACTTCACTATGTAGTGATCAGACTGTAGTTTAATTATAGGCTGTAGTGAGGGATGTAAACCTCCGATGTGACACTTTTACTTTCTAGTGAACTGGTTATAATGCTCTTTCTAGGAATAATTATCTTAGTCACTAACCATCTAGTGACTTTTTATCACTTTTCACTAACATGCACTAACCTGCTACAATAAATCATTAACATGTTAGTTGGTTAGTTGGTAGGTCTGTATACTGTACAGCATCAGAAAAGTGACACCAGTGAATGTGAAAGTGGCGATGAAAGTAACGTGATTGACAATTTGGCCTGTAGGAATGATATCGAAATTGTGTTCTGCATTTAACCCATCCAAGTGAAGTGCACTTACACACACTCAAACCCGGAGCAGTGATCAACCTTATGTTGTGGCCCCCGGGGTTTCCGTGTCATTCCCAAGGAGAACCTGCTTGCAGAACCGGCCGGAGGGGCATTCAAACCTGTTTGACACTACCACTGGGCCACAACTGCCACACCAGAAGTATGACAGTGTGACTTATAATGTTGTCTACTGATAAGTGCAAGTGTGACTGTATAAAAGGGATATCCATAACTTTTGTAGCTAGGCATCAGGCTGCTGTTTACTATCGTTGGCTAGGATGGTGGTATTCGTGTGAGGTGTGGCCAAGCAGTGCAGTGTGTCCACTCACTAAAAACTCCTGAAGATTTTAGTGTTCACATTTTATTCAAGTGGTTGAAGACTTTCCCTAGAACTTCAGGTTTGGGTTAGTTAGCAGTGAGTTAACCCAGTTCATCCAGTTATCAGGTCGTGACTTTGGCCGCGCGGCACTTACGCTCTAAGTAGGTGCCACACTAAAATTAGTCTAAGTCATGTGACCTCTGACCTCTGAGTAAAGAGCAGCTAAGAGCCGATGTCAGCGCTTCCCATCAGCTCTTTCACCTATCGTGATGCGCAGAACGTGACTGCATGCAGTTTTTTTTTGTTTTTGCATTATTACATGTAAATATCTGTATTTACACACATACAGTATTGTTGGTTCAGGCATGAAATAATGTTTTAAATGACTTGCTTATATTGCCATTATTCGCTGGATCAAATTTCTGTCTCTGCTCTACATTACCCACAATTTCCTGTTTTAAACAAGACAGAGAACAAAAGGCAGCAACTGCCAAATGCTTATTTTGAGGCTTCTGATGTTACTTCTCGCTTGTGTATGTAACAACTGGGGCTGTGTGTGTGTTGCAATTTCAGGCTGTGCTTTTGACACCGGAAGCTCCTCTTAAAGAAGTGGGCTGTCATACTGAAGAGAGGGCGGGGCATCTTATAGATGTGGCGGAGACAGAGAACGAAGTGAATCTTGAGGACTACACAAGCTCCAAAAACAGAGAAGAACAAAAGACACAAGAGCGTCTACATTTGCTGGTAACACACATAAATGTACACGTGTGAATTTGTATTTATTTATTTATTTTACATTTATTTTTAACACCTTTTGAAACTCCCCTCAAGGTCGACTTCCGGTATAGTACCACACACACCACACACTGCCCTGCGGAATAGCTTTCCTCACCCCCGTGCTTCACCACACGCACATAATCAAATTCATCTGAAAAGCATGCTTTTGGACTAAGCGCCTGAAGGAAAGCCACACAAGCACGACGCACAGAATGACCCCGGTTGGCCTACAAACTCCCACCTCACAAGTCACACATTGGGAGAATTGGCTGAAATATAAACAGTCCGTGATCACTGAGATCCAGGATCCGACGTTTTCAATCTAAATCACACTTTGAATGAGCAGAGACAGCGCTGCCGTCTCTTAAAGGCACAGTACTCAGAAATGTTTCCTTATTTTTTAACACAGAAAAATAATCGACTTTTTTTTTTAAGACAATTTTTCCCTAATTCGCATGCTGACTTTGCGTTGGTCTCGAACTAAGAAAAGCGATATATAGGGATGGCCGATATGGCCTTAAATCCATATTGCGATATACATTGCTGCCTCTTGTGATAACTATATATATTGTGATATATAAATTATAGTAGAACCATTTCAGAACAGGTTACATAGACCCTAAGGAAAGCCAAACTGCTATTTTTTTTACGAAACGTTGCATGTCGTTTTGAGAACATTTATTATGCAAAACTGTAAACAACACAATGTTGCAGATAAATAAACTTAATGTAGTGCCTTTTAGACAGAAAGACTTTTCGTTTAAGTCCTTTTTCCCTAAAAGCCTAGTTACAGAGAACACATAAAACTGGTGTCTTTTTAGTTAGAACTTACACTTACTGAAAATACTACCAGTATTAATTATTCAAATAAGTTTAGACTATTAGTTTAATGGTGAAGCGTGTCATTATTTCAGCCTTGAAATACACAGTGTTCGCATTTAACGAGGCAAAGAGTTTTATTAAGAATTTTTTTAAGAATAAAAAATATTTAGTTTGAGTTGAACTGTTTTATGGGCTGAGAATAGTTTAATGCAGTCGTCTTTCCACATAATAATACATCTCCTCCTGGGACACACCTGCCATTACATGAAAAAGCCAAGAGAATTAGAGTGGTCTCATTTTCAACTCTTCCGTGAAGGTGGTGCTCTATTAGAGGGGGCGTTCTACTAGAAAGTAGCGGTTTAGTTTTTAACGTCACAATGTCATACAATGATGACCCGCAGCAACAGCGTTGTCAAAGATGTTTTTTTTTTGAGAAAGCGCTGCTTTCAGAAACCCTTTGATTTGCATGAAGACTAGAGACTCCATTAATTACGAAACAGTTCGTTAATGACTAGGTCACATGGACTCCTATTCAGATTTTATGACTTGATTAGATGCACTTATAGACATTATTATTATTATTATTATTATTATTTTAATTCATACTTCTGTGACAGTACTGAAATCCCAGAGGACACAGAATGTGAAAAAAAAGTTTATCTTCACATTTATCATTCATGAATATATGCATGTATAAGGGTGGCGGTCTAGTAAAGGTGGCAGTCTATATTTCAACCCTATATCATGGTGGGGTTCTATTAGAGGTGGCGCTCTACAAGAGTTGGTGTTCTATTAGAGGATTTACGGTGTGTGTGTCTATTCATATTTATATATATGTATGTATGTATTATGTGTTATATATATATGTGTGTGTGTGTGTGTGTGTGTGTGTGTGTGTGTGTGTGTGTGTGCGTATGTTTCTTTGCTTGTTTGTTTATTTACGGAGTGCTTTTGAATGTCAGGAAGGAGAGTTGGGAAGGAAGAGAAAAGAATGTGAAGGACTTGAGCATGAGGTCAAGAAGAAACAGAAACTATGTCTTGACTTGGTGAGTTTCTCACACAATAAGCGATACAAGTGTTGTGTGTTAACCTGAGCTTCTCCGCTGTGTGTGTGTGTGTGTGTGTGTGTGTGTGTGAGAGAGCAGGAGAAGCAGCTATCAGACGAGCAAATCAGAAATGAGCAGTTAGCGGAGGAGGCGGAACTCCTCAGGAGAAAAGCTCAGCTGCTCCTCCAGGTGAAAATCCTGCTGATCAATCACTACAGCTTTGTGTTTCTACCACCAGACGTATAGGTTCTAGAAGAAAGCGAGAACTCGTCAGAATTAAATCTCAAACTGTTCTTTTTGTTTCTTTCTCTGTGTTGTATTTAGTGCCAGGCTGAGAATGCAGAGTTGAAGGAGGATCTCTGTGTTTTGGGTTCTCAGCACAGTTCAGTTTTGGAGGAGAACCAGCGACTCCGAGCAAAGCTGGAGAACCTAGAGCAGGTCCTAAAGGTGACTCTGCTACGCTCAGTGCGCTCAGAACTGCACTCCAGAGTTTGGTTCCTGGGGGTTGTGTCACTGATGGAATGTAGACAATTAGTGGTGTGTGTATTGCCTGTGCAGCACATGCGAGAGGTCGCGGAGCGCAGGCAGCAGCTGGAACTGGAGCAAGAGCAGGCGCTGGCAATCCTCAAATTCAAGCAGGATGAAATCAAGAGACTCCAGCGGGTCGGCTTCTCTCGCACTCACACACGGTCAGATCAGTGAGTCATGGTTGTGTGACGTGTGTTGTTGTTTTTCAGGCTCAGTTATTTGCCAAACAAGAACATGAAGGTGTGGTGCAGATGTTGGAGGTGAGTGTCAGTCCATCCACGTGTGTGTGTGTTTTCAAAAAAGTATGTGTGTGTGTTTGTGTGCTTGTGTGTGCGCGGACTTACAAATGTGTGGGGGAAAAAAACATTTGCTGTGTGTGCGTATAAGACTACTGTACACATTGTATTTTGTAATGTATCTTCACAGGATCTGGTGCAGTTTGTCCTGCACAGAGAGCTGGTAGAGTACAGCGTGTCACTTCCTGTTTCTTGCCTGCCGTTTTTTTTTTAATTTCTCCTTCTCACTCGCATCTCTGTTTTTCGTCTACTCAACCTGCAGATGGCTCTGTTCACTAAAAAAAGAAACAAAAAAATGAAAATTGCAAACGTAAAAAAAATTATGAAGATATTTGCAATTTGTTCTTTTGAAGAGAATGACTGTTTACTGCATCTAAATAAACAGACACACATAAGTACACTCACTGGCCACTTTATGTAACACTTTTCTTGGACCCTGCTGAACATGGTCAGCAGCAATTCTCTAGTAGGCTGTGGAATTGGCATGATGCTCAATTCTGACCCTGGTATCCTAATGTGCAGCCGAAATTAAGACTCATTAGACCAAGCTATTTTTTTTTTGCTAATCTTTTATTATCCGATTTTGATTTGTGAGTTAGTTAACACACTCAGAGAGAAAGAGTTTATGTTAAAAGTGAGCGTGTGCGAGAACAAGAAAAAAAACAGTGTGAGAGAAAGAGTGTGTGATTTTTAGACTCAGTTAATATTTAGCTGATATGAGTGGCACCCTGTGTGGTCTTCTGCTGCAGTAGCCTGCCACCTCAAAATTTGACGTGTTGTTGTAACGACTGGTAATTTTAGTTACGTTTAGTTTCGTTTTACTAGACCATGTCTAAACGCCTAATTGCGGGTTACTGTCGTGTGATTGGTGATTAGAAAGTTGCATTAACAAGAAGTTGGACAACTGTAGCTAATGAAGTGTCTAGTGAGTGTACACAGAGGTTATATATACTGTATTCAATATTTATGATATTAAATTCACAAGTTCAGCAGTTATGCCATTATACATTTTGAAGTTCATATCTCTCACTCTTTCTTTCTCTCTCAGAACACACTGGACTGCATGCAGGTATCAGTGTGTAGATACTTTGTGTGTTGTTGTGTGTGGTGACTTGACACCGGTCTTTTCCTGGGAAAGAAGTTTATCATTTAGAGAGCAACACTAGAACTCAACTTCGGCATTAAAATTGGTGTTTGAGGTAGTGACGGACGAGTTAGTGTGTGTGTGTGTCAGGAACTCAAGCTTACAGCCGGATGTAAAAGCTTCTCGCTTCGCTTCAGTTTAACTTGCCACAAAACCACGTTGGCCCTTCAATCTGCTGCTAGTTTCGCTCGCTGCTTTTTTTGTGATGCTGCAGCTCATCTGTGTAGATTCCTCCTTATCTACTTCTCTGAGGTTTCACCGGGTTTGAAAACACACGTTTACATTAGTCATAATTAGGCAAATTACTGATGAATCGCTTAACGAATGAATGAATGACTTTATTTATCCCACAAGGGGAAATTTCTTTTGTTTACAGCAGCAGGGTACAACATAGAAAGGGTAAATAACAAAAACTTGTAAAAAAAATTACATTTTCCATTAGTTCAAGTCCTCAAAAGGTCTCACTCAAAAATTCAGTAAAAACTACAGTTAGGTCCCATTTAATAGACATGCTTATAACTCAACTCAATATGTACAGAACCTGCACATAATTCCAGCTTGCCTACAGCAATCCTTGATTATAGTGGATTATGACTACCTAGCTTTAACTTTAAACAGTAGTTTAAATAAAATATGTCTTAACAGCCTTTCACTTAACTATCAGAAGATATATGTGCATTTGTTTTTTTTGTCTGAAATTTAATGCTACCTTATCTCAAAACATTACCAATAGGTTTTGTTGTTCCCATTTTACCTGTATTTCAGTATCTGTGCTACTGAAACTACTGTAATGAATCAAGACCAGTAATGAGATTTAGTAAATTATGGCCTCAAAGTTTCTTCTTAATTGTCTGTTAGAGTTCTGTTTTTTTTTTTTTTATCAAAGCTATTAATAAAACTATCAAAGCTTCTAATTTCTTGTCAATCATTTAAAGGCAGAAGTGACGGGGTGTTTTTGGTGTGTTCAGTCTAAGGTTAGGGAGCTGGAGGATAAGTGCCGCAGTCAGAGTGAGCAGTTCGGAATGTTGTCGCACGAACTGGATAAGTTCCGGGTTCAGGCAGCCAAGGTGGACCTGTCAGCACAAGGCCTGCTGACCAGCACCAGTCTGACCCAGCTGACAAACGGTCTCGGCCTGACGCCTGCCATTGACCCAGGTACTTCTGCATTTAAATACCATGTGTGTGTGTGTACTGTATATGTGTATACGTTTATTTACCAGGTGTGTTACTGTCTTGTAGAACACAACGTCATAATAAATAAAAGCTTTGATAATCATACAGAAAAGTGTGTTAATTTGATCTGTTAAAGGTCTGTGCTAATATTTGTAACTGTTTTGTAGCAATTGTGTGAAAAAGTGGTGAGTTGCCTAAGTTGCTTTGAATTTTGGCTGGCTGCGAGATTCATCTGTAGACGCGTTTCCATAACCCGCTTTGTTCCAGGCACGAGTTCCTCGTGGGAAGACATCGCCTTCTGGAGTCTGGAGGGTAATGACGGTCTCTGTGATGCGGCCGAACTCGGTACTATGCAATTCGCCTCTCGTTCTAGCGAGATATCTGCATGAGTATTGCATGAGACCACTAAGCACCAAGATGTAAGATAATGACAATTTTGTTGTGGATTTCACAGAATCCGTGGATCCTTGGCTCACAAACAGTTCTTATCCTATTAGGATTTGTAGATTGTAGATGTAAAGTCATTATTCCCTCTTACCGCGATGTGTGATTTGACTGAGCTGACTTGATAAATGGAAACTAATTCATTAATACACAATATTTACAAACCCCTCTTTCTTAAAAAATTATGTGACTCAGATGTCGCATTTATCATTGTAAAGAACTTAGAGAGAAAACCAAACGCTGTTGATTACAACCATAAAGGTAAATAAGTTAAAGGTTTTTTTCCTCTCTCTCTGCCTGAGAGGTTTTGTTTTCATAGGCACTGCCGTGTTTGTAGCTTGGTCACTGGTCATAACCATAGTCTAACCCCAATAGGTTAAGGGGTAATGGACACATTTGTAAATGACTTTTTCCCTGTCATTAGCCGCGTTGTTATTACTTTATTATTTGGAGCAGTACCAAAAAATTTGTGTTTGTATTGTACTGTAAGTATTAGTGTATTTAATTGGCTCCAGCATTCCATTCGCGGCATCCTTCCATTTCCAATGGCTGTGCATGTTTATCNACACACACACACACACACACACACACACACACACACACACACATTTACAGACACTCTGCATCTGTACTAGGACTAATTTTATATCTTATTTCAGTGGGATTTACTTTTACGTGGTTCCTCATACTGGTACAGTTCTCCTCATGTATACTGGTACAGTTCCCTTTGTGTACTGGCACAGTTCTTTTCATGCACTGGCATAGTTCTCTTCCTGTTCTTGGCATAGTTCTTCACTGTGCTGGGACTGTTCTGTACTGTTTCTTGGTTCTCCTTCTGTTCTTGAACGGTTTTTCTCCTTTTGTAAAGGTGCTCTGAAAGCCATTTTGCTTTTTCTCCTTCACTGGGATGTTTCTGTCCTAATGTTGATCGGTGACGTGGATGACTGCGGGTCGTGTTTTTCATGCAGACAGATGGTTTTCAGTTAATCGCCTGATCTTGACCTGAAGGTCGTGAGATCACGCTTGTGAACGGTTACATAGAGACACGACATGCCTGACTAGCCGGAATTTCATTTGGATTCTGCTCAAGCTGACACTAGATGACTAAGAACATGCCGTTTTGCTGCTAGAATAACTGCGTATAACTGTTCAAGTGTGTTTCTTATTTTCAGTTTTGCGGATCCCAGTAAATGTTTAGCAATTAAACATTTAATTATTCAATTTTGCATCAATTCCGGAGGAATTTCTCAGGTTAATTTTATGGTTATGGTGATGCTGAGTGCCTCTATTAATGTTATATTTTGGTGTTTATGACTGAAGTTTAGGAATCTTAACCATTGACGTCTTTATGTTTTTCCTGCCTGAAGCTGTTCTTTTATATTCATTTTATTTTTTTGTTTTATTTTACATTGAGTGATACCATCACTGATGCTCAAACCTCGACCGGTTGTTCCATCATTATGCTATTCATTAAGCTTTATTTGTGTTTCTGAACTAAATTTCATGTCATCATCTCACTTATTGTCCCAGTCTGGACTAACACTCCTTCATTCTGAATTTCTCCGGACTCACTCTGTTTCTCCCTCGCTCAGTGGTCGATGTCCCTGCTGTCCTGCGCTCTGCTTCCACGCCACATGCTGCAGAACTGTCGCGTTCCTCTCGCTCGCCCACCACCAGACATCGCGAGCTTCCCTCCATCACGCAGAAGTCCAACTCCTCCGCGACCCACCCGGTGACCATCCATCTCTCCCCGCGATCAGCCGCCTCACGACCCAGCAGTCCCCGCCAGCACAGCCCAGCACCAGACGTGAGTAGAGTGTTGTGGTCATCACGAAATTTCGAAGTCTTCTTGTCTCTAAAATACACTTTACACATACTTTATTGTTTATCTTCAATTTCATTATACAATTTATTATGACATAAAAAAACAGAGCAATGCTAACCTAACCCAAATCACTTTTTAAACCTTTCTTTTAAAAACATTTTTGCAAGGTCCAGTCTGTTTTTCTAACATTGGTAATATACTTCATGCTGAACGTGGATCATTATTACTAACATTCTATTTTTGACTGTTACCATTTTATTTTATATATTAGATCTCTTTGTTATAATAACCAAATTTTCCAATAAATTGTTGAGTCAGCTGATGAATTTTTCTAAATATAGTGAGAGAGGAAGTGAAGGCATGGACTGTATTTATAGATCACAGTTAAAACCTTTTATGCATAATCACTTACAACTACTACAAGCTTCATAATCCAGCAGTGCAGAGGATAATCTGAGTGAATCTGAGCTTTACACGCTGCTCGCACACGTCCAGCACAAACACTCAATATCCAGATACACAATTACTCTCTGCTTGATTTACAGTTAAAGGTTAGAGATGCCAAAGAGGCGACCATTTTTGTTCTGTCTTCTCACCACAGCTGCCATCTGTTCACTGTGTGTGTGTGTGTGTGTGTGTGTGTGTGTGTGTGTGTGTGTGTGTGTGTGTGTGTGTGTGTGTGTGTGTGTGTGTGTGTGTGTGTGTGTGTGTGTGTGTGTGTGCGTGCGTGTGTGTGTGTGTCTGTGTGTTTTAGGTGGACACAGCGAGTGAAGTGGAGGATCTGGAGGTGGATGTTTCTCCAACCTCATTCTCCAGCAGTAAAGCAGCTGCTAAACTCCAGGTCTTCATTGCACGTTACAGGTGAAAACATTCACACAGTGTACACACTCACACATTCATGCAACACTGCCTAGATGATGGATGGATAGATAAATCGATGGGTGGTTGGAAAAATAGTTTTAAAGATTAATTTTATTTATGGAATAATTTTATTTATGGCCGCACCTTTGTATAAGCCGCATGGTTCAAAACCTATGAAAAAAGTAGCAACGTATAGTCCAGGAAAAAAAAAATAAATAATATATATATACTGTATATATACTGTATATAATGTCTATAGCAGACGTGCCAAATATGTTGATTGCAAAGAATTATCACATTACGATATTAATTTTTATCCACATATACATGCATTTAAATTAACAACTTTGTTTTGTTACAACTTTTAACACTGCTAATGATGACACTAAGACATTGCTAATTGAATACAGAAAGCATTGTACAAGGCCAGAGGTGCCCACACATTTTCTGTTTGCGATCTACTTATTGAGCGACCCACTCGAAGCGATCTATGTGTTTTTATAGCTGGTAGATTGCTTCGACTAGGTAATTGAATAAGTAGAATAAAGTATATGTATATATACTGTAAATATATACCGTATACAGTATACATAATTTTTGAAATACTTTTTAAAATTATTTTGTTGTCAACTGTACAGTAATCCCTCGCTACTTTGCGGTTCGACTATCGCAGATTCACTGTATCGCAGATTTTTTTTCTTTATTACGTATATTCGCGGATTCATTTTTTCCCGATGTAACGCGTCGACCCGGCCACGAGTGTCTCGCCAAAAACAAAAAGGCAGAGGATGGGAAGCTCACCAAAACCTTTAATGGGCAGTGTTATTTCCCGCTCGGGAAACCAGGTGGAGAGCGTTACAAAACATTTAAATAAAACAAAAGCAAACCAAAGAGATGACCAAACGGCATCGGAGCTACATTCTCGTCCTTTCGGTTTTGGTCTGACGTCACCCGTCAACGTCATCACGTCACTCGTGCCTCATATCCCCCCCCATTCAAACACTTTGAAAATGAATATCTCCGCGGGGACTACGCGTGCGGCGGGGAGATGTTTGTTAACATTACTTTAATAAAGAATACTACACAAAAAGTGTTTTACAAGTCTGAATAAGTGTTAAATAAATACGTAAATGTTGTGCCTCCACTTCGAGGATTTTCACCTATCGCGGCCGCGCATGGAACGTATCTACCGCGATGAACGAGGGATTACTGTATATGTTAGCTGTATATGGTTTGCTGAGTGTCATTTTCTGGTTTGAAGCCACAATAAACACACAAAATTCAGAATAAAGTCCTTTTTCAGGTACTAAATTGTCTGAATTGATAGCAGACTTACTTGACCGTTGTGTTTCCTGAATCATTCTTCCTGTTTATTTATAGATTTATTTTTTTTAACTTGACTAACGCCCAACTCACATTCACTGTTTTAGTTCAGGTAATAAGCGCACGTGATTGCTGCGCAAAACCGCTCGGAGCTCCGCCCTGATGCGCGCACACACGCACACACACACACACACACACACACACACACACACACACACACAAGGTGACACAAAAGACGGCTCGTCGGAAATCAGAGAGTTTGGCAGAATTGATTGTTGGATTTATTGACTAGTGATTGAATTAATGGATTCATATTTAATGTGATAATAATACTTAAAAACAAATTAAAGTAATTACCGTTGTCGGTGGATATTGTTGCAGAATGCAGTCTAAAACTTTGGTGAAAATAAATTAACAGATTTTGTGTTCTTTCAGCTACAACCCGTACGAGGGTCCAAACGACAGTCCGGAGGTGGAGCTGCCGTTGACGGCTGGAGAATACATCTATGTGTACGGAGATATGGACGATGATGGCTTTTACGAGGGTCAGAGTTCTGCTTCATACAGAATCTTTATTATCATTATAACGAAATTGTAGCAGCATCAGATTTATTTGATAAAAATCTAAAATTTTAACTGTATCATCAGTTAAAACTGTAAGTTATAAGAAAATGTAAAAAATATAATAAAATAGAACTATTTGTTTGGGATGCCTGCTGTAACGCACAGGAATCTAATAAATAGAAAGTTTAGGGAAATATAAGTTTTGTGTAAATGGAGAACTGTATTGCACATATTATTGTATCGCACTTTAACGTTGCGTGTGTGGTTAGTGGATGTGTGAATTAAGTCTAGTGATTGCCTATGGAAAGAAGCTGTTTCTGTCTCTGTTTTTCCTAGTTCTGATGGACCTGTACCTCCTGCCAGAGGGCTGCAGCTCAAACAGGCTTTAATACGTGATATTAAAATGATCTTCTAGACTATTCTAGGTGTTATATTCTAGGACATGTTCAATCATGCAGATCTTCATTAGGTCTTATTTTCAGGCTGCTGACCATTTTTATTCATAAACATATCTGCTGAAAATCAAAATTGCAATGTGCAAACTACTAACTCTATTTCAATTTTTTTAATAAATACATGCACATTTAAATTCGTAACTATATTACAACATATATGTCGTTATACATAATGTTATTCATAATTACCCATATACTTTTTAAAAGCTCCAAGAAAACTATTTTGTATCATAACGGCAATTCTAATCTACACGCACATATCAATGATGCATTTCAATGATGCAAGTCACAAATCACACTTTTTTAATGTTGAGTGAATATGTTTTTATGGTGATATGAACAGGATCAATTAAGCAACAATGCAAATAAAAAATTTAAAACAAGTGATAAATCTTTTACACCTGATAAAAGAGAAGTATTCGTTTGTCCCTGCATGTCCGATCCCAATATTTTTATAATATGCTTTATTAGGAACCGATCCCAATATAAGAATCAGATTGGAAAATCCCTAATCCTAATTTTATAAAACTTTCATGGTTTATTGCATGATGACATGAGTGCGGTTAAAAGGATTATGAGAATATGGCCAATAAAAACCATACTAAATTTGTGCTCTGCATTTAATCCATCCAAGTGAAGTGCACATACATACAGTGAAGTGAACGCACACAAACCCAGAGCAGTGGGAAGCCTTGAGCCGTGGCTCCCGGGGGCATGTGGGTGTCAGTGTCTTGCCCAAGGACACTCAGTTTCAGAACCAGCTGTAGGGAGATTTGAACCTGCAACCTCTCGGACACGAGTCCAAGTCCCCTACCACTGGACCCCAATAAGAAGATGAATGAACAATAAATTCACAAATGTACATTTTTGTATTTAGGAGATGGTTTTAGTTGAAGCAACAAAAGTAATTTGTGCTCTGTGCAGGTGAGCTAATGGATGGCAGGAGAGGCCTTGTTCCCTCCAATTTTGTGGAGCGAGTGGCAGATGATGACTTCCTGAGCTCCCACCCTCAGCCAGTCACCGATGTTTCCCACAATCTCTTTCCGGACAGCAGTGTCCACAGCACTAGTGAGCAACATTTATGCTTCGCCCACAGTGAGGCCGACAGCACTAAAGCTAACCCCGTTAGCGCCGTACCCCTGACCAACGGCTTGGACTTGGATGTGGAGGAGACGGGGCTGGAATCTGTGCCTTACCCGCGGAAGTTTACTCTAATCAAGCAGCTAGCCAAGAGTATAATAGTTGGCTGGGAGGCTCCACTAGTTCCAGCTGGCTGGGGTTCGTTGTTTAGCTATAATGTATATGTGGACCATGAGCTGCGTATCAATGTGCCATTTGGCACCCAAACCAAGGCTGTTTTGGAGCGACTAGATTTGGGTCAGATGTCGTATCGAGTTGCAGTGCAGAGTGTGACGGACCATGGGAGTTCTGATAAGATCCGGTGCAGCATGCTGGTGGGCCGGGACGTATGCGTGGCACCAACCCACCTGCGTGTGGAGCAGGTGACTGCGACCTCTGCGAGTCTAACATGGCTGCCAAGTAACAGCAACTACGTGCACATAGTGTCCCTGAACGAGGAGGAGTGCGAGCTTGTGAAGGCTGGACGTTATTCACTCTGCCTCACTGACCTCCGCCCCGGCTTATTGTACCGGGTACAGGTGGAGGCCCGGCCACACAGAGTCGCCTGGGAGCTGCTGCCCGAGTGCAGGGAACGACGGACCACTGTGACCTCATTCACCACCCTGGCTGCAGGTACAAGCAACTAAAAGTTGTGTATTTTTTATCACATTGTTCCCAAAAAATAAGATCTGGCCTGATTTTAAGAAAATTCAGGACATTGCTCTTGACCTGTATTTAAAAGACTGGGTTCTTTGTGTGACCTCTGACCTGTAGGACCCCCTGACCCCCCTCTGGACGTGCAGCTGGACCCAGGACCCTCTCCTGGAATAGCTCAAATCAGCTGGCTGCCAGTGACTATCGATGCGGCCGGGACGTCCAATGGTGTCCGTGTCACAGGATACACCATCTATGCTGACAAGAAGAAGGTGTTTGATTTTTATTTTTATATACATGTGGCTCTACTTTAGTGCACATCGCTTAAGCGTGAGATTGAAGAACTGCACGTCAGTATTTGGTCCTGTTTTTCCATAAGTTAAGCGTAAAATTGAATAAGTGCAATTCGAACCAAATTAGAAGCACTCGTTTGGTCAGGGCTACATGTACTAATTCATACTACTACTACTACATACTAATTCATCATCGGACAACCGCACGCTGCTGGACACACACACGCACACACACACACACTACGGATGTCCTGAAACTGTTCTGGAATGCCCATTTACATTTATGTCCATTACATTCCTTGAAATAATTTACATTAAGGGAAACAATATTAAAACATTAATTCATTGTGTGCTTTGTCATTAATGTGGTGTTATGATTGAATAGCAGCTTCCAGTGTTTTGAATGCTATGCCAATGGACTCTGTGTTTTTTGTGCTGAGTGTAGCGGTAGGACACAGAGATTGTCAAATCTTTTTAAATGTCATCATTTAACAATCAAAGGATTTGTTTTGATGATGGAAATTCAGTCTATAGTTCTAGTACTAAAGAAGTAGTGGAGGTGTAGTCATCCACGTGATATGTCCACTCTGGATTAGCACACGCTCCGCATCACTTAATAGCAACATTGAGTCCGTTCCAGAGGCACTTATCTGGATTCCACTGTTTGTAAATAACCCAATCATTGTGAGTTTATTATTTGCTTTCTGTTACCAGGTGTTGGAGGTGTCATCCCCCACAGCAGGTAGTGCTCTGATTGGTCCGTCACAGATCCAGACATTACAAGTGGCGCATGAGCTGACGGTGCGCACCATGTCGCACTCTGGCGAATCGCTGGACTCTTTGCCGGTCACTGTATCTGACAAACTGCCTGTCATTATGTCCGGTGCCTCACATCCTCTGTGCCAGTCTGTGCCAGTTGCCCTGGTCAGTGCCAATCCGGAGCCTGCTGTCTGTGCCACATCTCTCTCCGCTGCCAAAACACCATTGCTCCCACAAGTTGTGGAGCGTGAGGAACCTGACGGTCCTGTTCGGGGAACCTATATCAACTCGTCCAAAACCTTGGTCTGTGAGGCCCCACTGTCTACTGCAACCTGTATAGAAGCCTGGACATCTCCGCAAGTTTTGCCATCTTGTGCCTCTGTAACCAGCTCATGTGTAAGACCATGTTATCTTACTGTTGATTTATCCCAGTGATGCCCAACCAGTGGCCTGTGAAGCTGTGAATGCCTGTTGCATATTGTAGAATAAGTTTCATTCTGAGTCGACCATCAGGCACCACAGAAAGATTCATTTTAGAGTGATGTCCCTCCCAGAGTTTAAAGCTAAACTTTCACCATTGAACTTTTCAAATTTGCGGCCACATACTTGTGAAGATACTTTGTCTGTAGTGTGAGAACGTAACCCAGATTTTGCTCTCTTCATCAAGAACAGTCTTAATCCTGTGCTGAGAGTCATTGTGACAAATATTGACCCCAAACATACTGAAAGTGCTTTTGGACAGTCGTTCTAAACATGCAGGATGCATGTTGGTCCAGGCGTTGTGAGCATAACCAAATGTTGCTTAAAGGTAGCTTGGTTCCTTGCTGAGGTTCCTTTCTTTGTTAAAAGAAAAAAAATAGTTTGGGCTAAAAGTCCAGCTGATCAAATCCACAATGTAAAAGTTCCTTAGAGCAGAGAAATAGCAGAGTCTTGAAGAATGATGGCTGCAAGGAGATAAGCGGGTGGAGGCAGATTTGGAAAGCCTGATGAGAAGAGACAACATTCTGCCTGGTTGGGCATCACTGATCTATGTCTCTGTCTCCATCTACTATTTTTAAACAATCAACTTACCTATTTTTTGACAGGTAAATTTGCCTGCACACGTGGACACAGCTGTGGTCATTGCTATGCCCAATGCCTCAGAAGCATTTGCTGGTATTAGAGCTTCCTTCACTACATCACCTCCCTTGTCGACCACGGTTCCCTTGGCCGCACCGGCATTGACCAGCGTGCCAGTACCAACTATCACAGCAGTGTCAGCACCCGCAGCCACCCCTGTTTTACTACCCATGTCAGTTCCCCTGCAGTCCAGTGTGACCCCAACTCCCCCGAACTCTGTCAGAGAGACGAATAGCCCTGGCATCCATCGTCCTGTTGCCTCTCTCTCTGACTTTCTGGAGGACTCCCGTGCCAAACTTTACACCCCTCCACCTCCACCTAGCACAAGCCCAAGAGTAAAAGTACCTGGGAAGGATCCTCTCGATGTGCCAGATACGCATCCAATGAGGCCGCCCAATATGTCCCCATTTGAATCAGAACCCGAAGAGGACAGAGAAAACACCAGACTGGTGTCCATCGAGGAATTTCTCCGACCTATACCTCAACCTCGAATAAAGGTCTGAAATTCCACAAGGAAGTATCAGTCGATCAAAGTGAGTTTTGTGTTGTATTGTAACATTGATGTTTGTTGGTCTGTGGCTGTCAGGTGTATGCTGGTGGTCGTATGGACCCTCCTCCCGATTACCAAGGGGATAGCAGTCGGTCTGATCTATCAGACATTCTAGAGGAAGAGGAAGAAGATTTATTCTCAGAGCCTAACGTTGACTTCCCATCCTGTTACGTTATAGCTCCTTCAATAAGGGTACGACATTGCGTCTTTGATGAAAATATCAAGTTCTGAACTTTTGCTTTTACTTTGACAAATTATTTTATTACAATTCAGTTGCTACATTTAAATTTTGTTGTTTTGTGCATCCTTTCACATTTTTGTTCTTATTCTTTCACCTCACCGATTTCAAACTCTCTTCTGAACTTACTAACATTCCTTTGGCCTGTTGGAACAATCCAAGTCTGACATGTGGGAAACAGACAGTGATGAGGACATACTGGAGAGGATAATAAAGCTTCCTCCACAATCTTACCACAAAAAGCAGCTATTCAGCATCCCAGAAGTCACGGAAGAAGAAGACAATACGGAATCGGAGTCTTATTCTAGACCTTGCCCGGGATGGAAGTCCTCCATTGAAGGACGTAATCGTGGGCACGAGTTCTGTCAGAATCCGATTTACCACCGCACACACAAAACTGAATCAAATTTACCAGTTGTGAGGCACAAAGAACCAATATCTGTCCGGACCAGACCCAGAGTGCACTACGCAGACACAGTGGACACCATCAGCTATATGGATGAGGAGGAAATGGATGAAGATTCTGACAGTAGTGTGTACCCTGAGCCTGAACCGGTGTGTGCTCGTCGTATGCCTTTCAAAAGCAGCAGAGATCGACTCAGAAGAGAAGTTTTGCTTAAGAGCCAGATGACCTCTGGCCTGACTCCTGGATCTTCAAGACTTGGGCCAGGATCATATCTGCTCAGCAAGACTGTGCACCGTGTGAAGTCGCCCACTGGACCTTCCACTGAGATTGACGTAGAGTATGGGACTGATAACGATGAGGACTCTCAGATCTTTGACCCTGGGGAGGTGGTGTTGGATGAGACTAGCTCGGAGTGGTGGGTAGAGGGTGGGAAAAGCGACCACAACCCCTTGACGTGCCGGGCACAACCAGAATCAGCTTCAAGGAATCGTTCTTGGGTGTGTTCCCCTGCTCTTGAGACACTTAATAGCAAAGCTGGTGCTAGAGATGCCAAAACCTTTTGCTTCCTAAACGATATGCTTCCTCAATTCCTCCCATAGGTGGTGCATTTTACAGTATACTTAAAGTATTATTTGTTTTACTACAAGATACTGATGTGTGCAAATAGATATTCCAGTATTTCAGAAACTGTCCAACTTGGCCTGCTTCCAAATAACTGTAGAAATCTGCTTTAACCCCCCGTCTCTGGTCAGTACCACACACTGATTTGTTTGTGGATGATAGTTAATCTTGTACTTCTTGTTCCTTGTAATCCTTTAGACAGAGGGATCTTTGATCTTGTTTAGTTTTGCTTGACCATTCTAGACCCTCTATAATTGGTTTGGAACCTCTGAAGTCAGAGACATGTTGCAAGTCATAATCTGCACCTTTTTTACGGTCTGAAATAGCAATTGAGTTAAGCAATAATGATTAGCCTACCAAACGATGGTTTCAGACTGGATGCAAAAGGTTTAGGCTCACAATGCTCTTGTAGTTGACTGAATAGTTACCCTTTATCCTGGGTGTCAAGGCATCATCGTGTTTGGCCAGCATTTTAATTCTCCAGTGTTCTGTGTGTCTCTGTTCCCTGATGTGAGTGTACTGCTTCTTGCCCCATGTGTTGGTTGCATACTCTAGGCTGGACACCACCCAGTGTTCAGGGATAGATTGTTTGGTCTCATAATGCATTGTGCTACATCGAAGCAACTTTGCTT
>SOMO01000202.1:244443-260132 GCA_028128575.1 Paedocypris carbunculus | reverse complement strand
TGTATTTGGATATATTACCAAATAATCAAACCTGGTTTCTTGGTTTCTGACTAAACCTTTATATTGCAAGTAATTCAAAGACTCACATATGATTGATCTAGCGTGGAGCCTCTAGTGCCCATCTGTGGTATTACATGCATTTAGTGTCATTTTGGCTTATCCTTTGCAGGAATTGTAGCTGTATTGTACCATATTTAAACTTTTTGTGTTTCTCATGTAAGGAGAGAAGTGCCAGAAAAACATCATTGGATGATCCTGGTCCCCCGTGTGACGTCACTCCAAAATCAACACACTCTGAAGTTCGACAACATCGAGGTGAGAGATTCACTTCCTTCTTTGTCTTTCTGCATTTCTTACTGTTCTGTGTAGATCACATCCTCTTCTCAGTCTCATATATCCACACAGCACCTGTGCTTGTACTGACAGTTAGAACCAGTGCTGTTGTTTGATAACATCTGACCCACAGAGGTGCTGAATGTCATTTCTATAACCTTGATTGTTGCTACAGATGGTTGTGATCCTTACTAATGAGCTTAACACACACACGCACACACACGCACACACACACACACACACACACACACACACACACACACACACACACACATTACAGACTCCAAAGGTAACCCCACATTACACATCTCTTTCACACTTGTCCTTAGCCACGCCCTCTTTTAGTTTATCCAGAAACAATCTGATTGGCTTTATGCTGTTGACTTTTGAACCACTGACTCAAATCTGTCGCACCAATGCCATCCTATTCTGCTTTCACCTGTGACATCTGATTATTATATACAGCACAAATGTCTGAGTCAAAGCATCGAACATCATTATATTGTTTTCCTGCATAACCTTAACATCTTTAAATAATAGGTACAGTGGTGCATAATATGTACGAGTGCATACACGGGTCCAGAAATGTAGACTCACAGAACAAGTAGATATAAGTGTGCTGCTGCCTGCTGGTTTAACTTTGTATTAATTATTGGTGAAAAATAATAGTTGTGACCTCTGAAGAGTCTCTTGTGTGTGTGCACGCTCACGTTTCTGGAGCGGCTTCACGCTGGAGCTTAGGATCAGGAGGGTTTAGTGTGATTCCCTCACGTCAGGACACGCCCCCGGACCCTTCCATTCCAGCTCCTGCAGAGGGGGAGACTGTCAGGCACATTGTCACAGCTTGGCCTAGACCAGACTCAGGATGCTCTTACATTCTCACACACACATTTTCATATCCATCACTGTTACAATAAAACTTGCATAGGATAGGATAGGTTAGGATAAAACTTTATTTATCCCACTAGGTGAAATTTTTTTATACATCAGCAGCAAACAGAAAAACAAATAGGGACAATTTAAAAGACAACAGTGAGAAAACAACAATAAATAGATTGTGCAAAAAAAAACAACTGTGCAAAAAACAGTGGTGCAAAATAAGTATATAATGCGCAAAAACCAAAAAAACACTAGTGCATTTTTGACTGACAGAAGTGTTTCACTGCATTACAGAATTAAAGAGTCTTATTGCTGTGGGGAGAAATAAGTCTTGTGTACGTTTGCACGCGTGCACACACACACACACACACACGTTTGCATACTCTCTCTCACACCATACTACGTACATGTCAAACACAATTTCACACACCCATCTCTAATACACGTTTTCTTTCTGCCTCTATCTTTCTAACACACGCACCCACACACTTTCTCTCTTTATTGTTTTACATCTCTTTTTTTCCCTGTATTTTTTTTTTTTTAGATCTCTTTCATTTAAAAACAAGCACAGGGTTTCTCAGACTCTCCTTTTTACCTCTTAATCTGAAATACCGAGTACTTTCTCTGTGTGTTTTGTTGTAGAGAGTCGAGTGGTTGGGGAAGGTGACGTTCGGATCTTTGTTGCTCTGTTTCCGTACAACCCGGTCATCATGTCGCCAAACCCAGATGCTGCCGAGGAGGAGCTGCCCTTCACTGAGGGACAAATCATCAAGGTCTTTGCCTTGGCTTTCTTTTTGCTTTCATCTTCTGTCATTATGTTCCACAGCAAGGTGGTTTGCTTAGTGGGTGGGTAAAAGTCATACAGTACCGTATTTACGAATATAATCGATTCCAAATTATGCCCATGAATATAAGTGCCCATTTTTACATATTCTAGTTAGGAGCAATCACAACTAAATGTCATTTTTATGTAGCGGTCCAAAGTGTGCGTGGTGTCATCTTTTTGTTTGTTTAAATAATGGTTTCAGAGGCAGACGTGCATAAATGTTTTTATTGGCTCAATAGCGAAAATAGAGAAACATTAGACACACCGTGACACTTAACAGGGACAAAATAACCCTGGAAGAAGTAAGATTAATAGCTAGTGGCTAGCGCCTGAAAAACAGTCCAGGCGCTAGCCACGCAAAGGCTTCGCAGCAGAAAGAAACCAGTCAAATCGCTCTGTCTGCTTTTGTTAAAAAAAGATAAAATTGTATTTTTAAGAGACAATTTACCAGAAATATAGCCGTAAATGTAAATATATATGTATATATATAAAAAAAATTTTGCCTGTAAATTTAGGAGGTGCTTATATTTGCATTAATAGGGTTTTTATGAGTTAATTTAGTCTTACAGAAATGCACATGTTTTTTTAATGTGTTTCTTTACGTTACGTATACTTGTTCCATATTCTGTCCAAACTCTATCCACTCCTCAGTGGTATAGACAGAAGAACACTATTTCTGCGAACACATTTGACCTGAGGTTTTGGCGTCCTGCAGGTTTACGGGGAGAAGGACGCGGACGGATTTTACCGCGGTGAGGCTGCGGGACGATGCGGCTTTGTGCCCTGTAACATGGTGTCAGAGATTCAGGTGGACGATGAGGAGACCAGAGAGCAGTTGCTGCTCCAGGGTTTCCTGTCTGCAGATGCGAGTACAGCGAAAGCGGGTTCGTGTCAGACACACATTTCCTTCACACACAGACAAACACACCATTTTATATGTGTGCTGCGCTCACGCAAAAGCACACAATAGCTTTTTGTGAGATCTGATTTCTCGTAAAATGCACAGAACATTTCTCCCTCTCTCACACACATACACACACACACTTTCTCACATGCTCAAGCACACACACTCTTTCTCTCAGACACACATTGGATCACACAGGCACAGAAAAAAGTTTTAGATACACAGACTCATACAGCACACACATTCTCTCACACGCTCACACACACTTTCTCTAGTTTAAACCCACACACACTTTCTCTAGTTTAGACCACATTCTCTCTCTCTCTCTCTCTCTCTCTCTCTCTCTCTCTCTCTCTCTCTCTCTCTCTCTCTCTCTCTCTCACTCACTCACTCACTCACTCACTCACACACGCAAACAAACACGCACACACTCATGCAGCACAAACATTCTCCATAAGACGCTTGCATACACCCACACCCTTTATCTCTTTCAGAGACACACGTTACTCTCACACACACACTTTTCTTTCTTTTTCTCACAAACAGGCTTACCGTACAATACACACATTTTCTCAAAACATTTTCTTTTTTCAAACTCCCACCGACACACACACACACACTTTAATTCTCTTCCTCTGTCTTTCTCTAAAATAGTTAAGAATATGTGTTTGTGTAATATTTAAAAACAAAAAAAAAACAAGTAGCGGTAAGTATTGTGTAAAAGAAGTTTCACACGTCTTTTGGTGAAATTTCAGAGTAGAAGTTGGTGCTTCTTGTAGTTTGTCGTGTTCTTGTTCACTGCTTCTTGTGTTTGTGTTTCACCAAGCAAAAATCAGAGAACAGATTGGCCGGCGCTGCTGCTCTCTGGCTCCCAGAATGCATTGCTGCAGGAGCTCTGTTTTTTTTACTCTTCCTTTTTTTCCACTCTACCTTTTTTTGCCAACTCTTTTTTTTTATATCCTGGTCTTTGTGTCTCTTCATTTGGCTTGTCATTCATTTTTGTTCATCGATTGTGTTTTGTATCTTCGATAAATGTCGTAAAGGCCGTTTCCATGCACCACCGTCACGCCGCACCGCTCCACCACCCAAACCTAGACGCTCCAGAAAAGGTGTGTGTGTTTGTGCATGGATGTGCAATACCTTAACAAACTCAAATTCTTTGACGCTCTTGGGTTTTATATTCGCTGTCAGCTGAAGTGTCATTTGTGACATTTGCAGCCTATCAGATCATGTCTAATTCTATAAAACCCCGCCCCCTGTGATTTTTCAGTGAAGGCATGTGCACTGTGGGCGGACCCATCTGTGATTGACGCCTCCAGTCAAGGTTTGAATGTGATTGAGACGCATGTTTAACTGCATGCGATCGCCGCTCCGTCATCGTGCTGCATGTTGTTGCTGTCTGTCCATCACATTCGTTGCCGTGGAGATGCGTGTCCGTCACATTCTTTGCCGTGGAGATGTGTGTTGAGCACTTCAAAGTGCTCACACTTATTTCATCACTGTGCACGCAACACCATTCGTGTATGAAACACTTTTTCGGGCAAACAACATTATGCGTGGCTTATATGTGTGTGTACACATGAAGTGTGTGTGTGCCTGCACATGTTTTTATTTTGGTTCGTTTCATGAAATTATCTTTTAACTTTTTATTCATTGAAGTTGGTTACAACTTTTTGGTGCTGTTCATTTTTATTTGCCTATGGCTTAAATATATATGTCTGTGTGTATTAAATATATACAGTGCGCTGTATTCAAGTAACACATTACATACACATGCTGTTTACTGAAATGTTTTGATTGTGTCAGATCTCAGTCGCTCGACGATGGGGCCACGAAAGATGGTGGCCATCTTTGATTATGACCCACGAGAGAGTTCGCCCAATGCTGACATGGAGGTGATGTTCTAGTCTATATATGCTAGCACATAAAGTGATGCTGTGAGTGCATCGTGACTAACGCTGATTAAACAACCAGGCTGAACTGACCTTCAGTGCTGGGGATGTCATCTACGCACTCGGAGACATGGATGATGACGGCTTCTACTATGTGAGTTTTTCTGACTCGCCTTTTCAATTTCTGTGTCTCAGGCCTGTAACTGAACTTGTAGCTCAGGCTTCTGTGTCAACTGTATTTACAAACACATAAGGCCTCTCTGGTTGACTTTGTAAGGTTGACTTCAACAATTTTTCCCTTTTGTCATGTGGCCCCCTGTAAAACCATAAAAGCCCACCCTGATACGTTGCAATAACATTAATTTCTCAATGTTAATTCTCGTGACACCTACGTGTAGCATTCCGTGTATTACTTCTGTCATTATCAGCGTTTCACTTGTTTTCTGTTGCAGGGAGATCTGAACGGTCAGAAAGGATTAGTGCCGTCCAACTTCCTGCAGGCCTTTCCAGAGGAGGAAGGAGAAGCTGTGAAACCAGAGCCCACGCAGACGGAACCACGCAAAGACCCACCAGTGTGTATCTCTGTGTCTTTGATGATTTGCGTGGATGTGTGTGCCTGTGTCTGCATGAACGCGTACCATGCATGTGGTTTTATTTTCTCATCATTGTGTTCAGTTTGCTGTTGTCATAATTTTCTGTTGTTTTGCATGTGTGTTGTTTGTTCATCTTTGTTCTTTGATTTTTGCATGATTTTCAGAAGAAGAAAGGTGTTCACTTTAAACAGTGACGTAAGTGTGTATTGTGTCTGTCTCGCTGAAACATCACTCACACAAACACACTCACATACAAGTTTCATTCTATTGACATATTCACACAAGTAATAAAATGATCTAGAAATTAATAAAGAGCTACTTTTTTAGTTAAAATCCTTCTTAAAAGTAAAAAAGCACTGTATTATTGATACCTTTTTTTCAGTCACCAAAAAAACAACTCATGTCCTGTATTTCTGGATATATTAGAATTTGATAATTAAACGAGAGTCATTACATTTGTTAATTGTAATTTTGGTGCTCATGTTTCTGTAGAGCTTTTTTGCAAATTGACAAATTTAGCAATTTCCCTTTGATAGTAAGAGATTTGTAGAGAGAGTGATCAAGAGAGTAAGAGAGAATAACCTGAGTCACAAACACACACACACAGACACACACTGAGTCACGTGTTGTTCTACTCTCAGGCGAGTCACACACTTGAGCAGCTTGATGCCTTGAGCTCCGCTACTTCAGGAGCACAACCGGATCCTAATCTGAAACCTGTTCAAAAACCTTCCCAGACTGTATCCGCACCAACAAACATCCTGCCACTGCCTGTCTTGCAGCCCGAGAAGAAGAAGAAGAAGGGTTTTTTCTCCAAGGGCAAGAGGCTCTTCAGAAAATTGGGCTCTGGCAAGAAGGAGTAGAATGCCAGTCCTCATCAGGCTCATGTTTTCCTTTAATAAGCAACTAATCTTTGTTAAGGTCCATTAAAACCAGTTTAAGTTTTGTTGAGCCAAATGACCAGCACTTTAGCTTCTGCTCCTATAATTGCATCTACTCTGTAATTTTTAACAGCATTTTGCACTAGCTGGGTTGAACTCAGTCTTGTAAGCCTCTCGATGTGGTAAAGATGGTTGGATCTTGGCGTTTAGTGATTTTTGGACTGAGGGATCCTCGGAAAGATCTTCTAATTTATTGGATCGTTTTATCTGAATCAGCTTTTTGTTGTGTTCCACAAGAATTTGTTGTAAAAAAGTTACAATTTGATTACTTGAATCTTTCGAGTTGAAATGTGGTTCTGTCAACCTTTGCTCACCTAAAATTATTATTTTGTTTTTTATATATACCTCAAATGTATAGACTCACATCAGTACAGCCAAACAGCGTTCAACATTCTTCTAAAGAGGCTAACTTCAATTGATTTAATTAGTTTATTAAATCATGATTTGTATGTCCACTTACACAGAGACATCCAGTCAGTCACGCTGAATAACCAACATCTGCTATTGAAAAGTGAGCCGTGTAAATCAAACTAGCCTTAAAACAGCTGATTTGGTCTTAAACTGAGTGTTTGTGATGATGCATGATGGTTCATGGCCTTATTTATGCTGTCATTGTCATAGTGTTTGCACGAATGTATAGTTTCAGCGCAGTATGTGTGTGTGAAGGACAAGTGTGACCATTTTTTACAAGATATTTGGTCAATTATTTTGGGAAACGTATCTGTAAATAGAGCTGCTTTTGTTTTGTGTCGAAGTGCATGTCGGGACTCGTAGTCATTTTACTTGAATGACAATACTTGTTGCAATATGGACTTTTTACACTAATAAAAAAGTATATTTTCACAGTAACTTCTGTCTACTGAAATAATTCAAACAACACTATTTTCAGTTTTTTAATCTTTATTTTTTTTATTGGAAGTTGTCAGAAATCACTTTGTCAAACAGAGAATGCTTGCTTTCGTTTCTGAACGCGCGCTTCCGTCTCACGTGAAATTGCAGCGACACTATGAGGCGTGCGCGGCCAAACGAAGCTGCAAGTTCCTCTTCAGACAGAGACGTGCAGAGCGTTTCTCCCAGCAGCCAACAGTACACTCATCCATAAAGTAGGAAACACTACACTGTATTGAGGGGTTTAGTAGTGCTTTCTACTTTATGGATGACTGCACTGTATTTCCTCATGGTCCGGTGTGTCCTCAGCTGGCAGTCCCGGAAGTCTTCAACCAGTCTTCTGTGCGCACACAGACCGCCTGGCTGCTCAACCCCACCCAAACCCGATCAAAGCGGTCAATATTCACACAAAACTCATTTGTAATTCAGGAAAGTTACGGTTAAATATACGAAAGGATCACAATTTGATTGAAAATGTAGAAGATTTAGCTTGATAAAAAGTTACTGATTTTGAGATTACAGTTTGCACAATAATTTTATGCAATAGGCTAGGGAATTCATATAACTGGTCAGATGAAATACAAAAGTACAAATTGTGTGAAACACAATTGTGTAAAAGGACAAAAGATCAGCTGACGCAGACGTCGTTCTTCTGAAGTCGCTCCTTAGACGGCAGCCATTTTAGTGTTCATCAACTAGCCATTTTGAAGCATAATGCCGTTAGCCAATTCTTTGTATTTCATCAAGTTAAAATAGAATCTTTTTGCCTTTCTTCGGATTGCATCAAAGCATCTGATGTTTAACCTACTAAAAATGTACAATTCTCCAAATTGTTCCCACACATTCAAATTATCCACGAAAGTCGATCAATTGTGCGACATGTTGATTCAGAGAATTAAACAACATTTTGGGTCAGTACAATGGCTCCTAATGTGTACATGTGATGTGTATTTACCTTCAACCAGTGTGTCTGTGGTCTTCTCGTCTTCCTCCAAGTAGAAATGGGCCTAGAAGAGGAGCGGTGCGTGTTTTTAAACTCTCTGATAAGAGCACGTGGTGTGAAACCACAGCGGAAGAGGCCTAACAGTCACCACCTCTTGCTTCTCTCCCATTGGCTCTGCCCCTGGCGTCTTCATGCTCTCGTGTATGATCAGTCTGAAGATGCTGAAGTGTGTGTGCGTGTGTGTGCGTGTGCGCATAACAGATGCGTACAGCATCTTGCAAAACAGTTTAAATACAATATACAGTATAACAGAATATGGTCTATTCGCAATAGAATGTTGCAGAAGGAGAAACTAAAAGAGCTGTGTAAAGCAGCAAATGGTCTTTAGTGAGGAGATGAGTATCAGCTCAGTCACAGGAAGAAGCCGCACCAGCTCGAGCGTGTCATTTCCTGTCTGCACCTGCACAAGACAACAGCTTCTGCAACTGTGTGTGTGTGTGACCTCAGAGAAATTCTGAAACATTTCTTTCAATCTGATCCAAGATAAAATCAGAATATAGCGTTTTACACACATTTATAAAGAGTCAGTATTGTAGATGGATTTTAGATGTTTTATTTGCCTTTTTATGCTCATTTCTTGAACATATACATACTATTAGTGTACTTTACATTCATTATTGTATCAATTAAATAACTAATATTATTCGATTTAAATTACTTTAATTGAGTAATTGGTGAAACCCGTGTTATAATAGTTGAAATATTGAAAACATGAAATATTTCAAGCCGTTATTTGTTTTCAAATTTTATGAAGGTAGATTGCATAAAAGTAAAACCCAAATCAATATATTTACATTAATTATCATTATTTACATTTATTATGAATACACAGAATTCATAATGTTAATTACTGAAGAAATGTGTTTTTGTATGAACGATACACAAAACATCTGCAAAAGATTTTCCATTCATTTTTTGTGTCAACCTTGAAAAGAGTTGTTTGAAAGTTTGCATCATTTAATTTACAGAACCAGCCTAAAACTTAGTTGTGATTTTCATACCGTGAAAAAAATGTTGTGGATCTATCTACTCTGCCTGTTAGTATTCATCTGTGAGTTTACCAAGACAATAGATAAGTAGGTGCAGACTTGTTCTTCTCCACATCGTCCAGTGCTGGTTGGGACAGCTCATGGTCTTCATGGTGTTATAGTTCATGACTTCGTCAGGGGCTTTGTAAAGAAGAGGGTGAATAATCCATGTAGATTGTGTCGTAACTTGCTAATTTTTAAATGTGTTGAATTGTTCTTTTAGTGTTAACCAACTTGAAACAATTTTGTGCAAATTCATTACAATAAATTCAGATAATTACACTTATATGTTTATTAGAATTATATTTAAGGTAATTACATTACATTAAAAACATTTTAAACACAAACTATAATGTGACAAAACGCACATGCAAAAGTGTGTGTGTTGGTGTGCTTTTAGCATTCAGTGTTTTAGAGTTAAATGAAGGTTGTTTCAGTTCTGCACAGCTACGAGTTAAACTAACTGTGTGTGTGTTTGTGTGTGTGCGTGTGCATGTGCGCGTACATGTGTGTGTTCTCTTAGAAATAAGAAGAGCAAGTGAAAAAAATGTTGTGGGGTTTAGACGAGGTTTAGCCTGGTTTCATTATGACACGTTTACATTTAGTTTTGGGTTGCTTTTCTTTTTTTTTTTGTCTCCTTTAAGGCAGAAAAGAGGAAGTAGAAGTGGCAGATTAAAAGACTCGGGTTTCTGTCTAAACACCACACACACAAACTCTCTCTCTCTCTCTCTCACACACATTTAGCTAAACTAAAATAATTATTTTGCAACAGCTTTGAACAGGAAGTGACTCTTGCTGTTGCTGAAAACTGATTGGTAGAAGCTGGAAAAGTTGTGTCCAGAGTGATAGACCTTATCAGGTTTGGCAAGAGCTTCCCCTCCCTCTCTTACTCTCTTCTTCTTTCTTGTTTCTTCCCTCTTTCTCTATCCCCCGGGTATTATCTCAACACTGTCCTGCAGAGTTTGTGAAAATGATTATATGGTCCTTTGTTGTGTCAATGGGACTCCCATTCAATGAATAAATCTGTGAAACATCGGTCGGTAAGTAGTGACCACTGAGAAGAACGTGCAGACGTAAATGCAGATGCTCTCGAAGACAATTGACCTATCACATTCTATGTATGTGACACACACATGTGTTCAGTTGGAATTTTTTTTAATTCATTTCTGTAATGAAAGGAGCATGTAAATGTTCAAATACGTGTTTAAAAAAAGGGAAAAATTACATGCAAACCCAATATCAGGAAATTTCCCCACTGTAGGACAAATTAAGGACTTTATTATCTTATCTTATCACCTGCTCACATGTCCAAATACGGGCAGCATTTCACTCCAAACCTTCAAAAAGCAGAAAAAGTGCCCCTCTCCTAAAAGAGCTGCATGATAGACTGACTCAACAAAGTCTGTCGTTTCCCTTTGGTAAAAATATTCAAACACTTCTAGAAGAATGCTAAATCAAAGTCCAGCTAATTCTGAGATACCATTTGTGACAACCAAAGCAGAGAAAAATAAAATTACAAATTACGGTAACCGTTTCAAAGGAATATCAATGATGTTCGTGGGTCAATTTGACCTGGGGTCCTTTTATTGTGCACGGGTGTCGGAAACCAAAAAGTACTCCAAAACAGTGTGTGTATTTGTGTGAGGGCATGGGTGTAAAGAGTACCGGACAGCTGTACTTGAGTAAAAGTACAGATACTTACTGTAAAAATGACTCCAATACAAGTAACAAGTCACCAATTTCAAAAAGACTTGAGTCAAAGTAGCAAAGTATCCCATTTGAAAAGAACTTAAGTATTAAAAAGTATTTTTATTCGTGCTCAATATAGGCCCCCCAAAAAAATGTGAAAGCAAACTATTGTTTTCCAAGACAGAAACAGAATTTAACCTTAATGTTTGAAAACTGGTAGAAAAAAGTAGATAAAAAGAACAAAAGGTCAGTCTCAATCACTTAAATTTGCAAGTAGATTTAACTTTATATAATACATATAATATATCATTTACTAATCAGATTAATCATTTTATTTTATATGTTATATAATAACATTTGTAAAACACATTTTTATGCCCCTAATTCGCGTTCTTATGGTTTCTAATTCACAAATAGCGTCCATTACCTTCAGCAGCCATAAGTAGGCAATATTCACCTCGTCCGCCCAAGAAATTAACCGCGGTATAAATCGATTCCGGCTTGTCGCGCACAATTACAATGTAACGAGTAACGGTAAGTGTCTGTTCAAATGTAGTGGAGTGAAAAGTACTGCTACTCAATCACAAATGCAGTGGAGTAGAGAGTAAAAGTTGCTTATATTTTTATACTCAGTGCAAGTACGAAGTAGCCAAAAACATACTTAAGTAAAGTAACAAAGTACATTTACTCAACATTGACTTTTTTTTTTAGCTTATATTTTGTCTGCAGGGTAAAATTGATTCAAACTGTATGTTTGTAATAAAATCATGTTGCATGGGTTACAAACATGTGAATTGATCCATTCTTTTTATTTGATGAGTACACCAGCGAGAATATGTGGATCTACTACATTGTAGTCTGGTGGCACAAGGTGGGCTGTGAATTAATTATTAGTGTCTTGATCATTTTAATATAACAACATGATTACAGCAGTGGTTTTTACCAACCCTTGTGGGGTGTTCGAGTCTGGGAAACCTGTTTTCAGATTTTATCAAAAGAAAAATGAAACAATCATTACTGTGAAAAACAAAAAATCAAAGCACATTTTAATTGACCTAATTTTACACACCCACCCTACAATGTATAAACAACTACACAATTCTGAAATAATCTCATCTTCACTGCTCAACAGTTAAAGGATTATGTGTCCTGTATATACTGTGCTACCAGAACACTTTTTCCAGAAAATAACTAAGGCATTTCAACAAAAACAACAATCAAAAACCTTTTTTTTTTTGCAGAAAACACACTGAGCAAAATTAGAGAACACTTTCAGATACCCCCAGTTATTGGTGTTAATCTGCCACCAGGTGTAATTTTCATTCATTTTCCGTCAATCCTTATTAAACTGGGGCAGCCTAACTCCCAGTTTCACTGACTCTACAAGATGGTGAGCTGTTCAAAAGTGACTGAAAGCCTCCGACAGCAGATTGTCCAGATGAAGGTCAAATGGATGACTTTATCAGCAATAACAAGACACATTGGTCGTTCCAAATCTGTGATTTCCAGAATATTGAAACTTTATGACATCACAAACTCATTTAATTCCCCAAAGAAGGCTGGTCGTCACAGGGTAGGGATCTGTCTCGACATACAGTGTCTCGACGTTAAAGAGCATTTGGACTAAAAGCCCACTCTGCGGTGACCAAACCTTTCATTAGACTTTTTCATTAGCTTTGTTAAGGTCCAAAGTTCACTTCAGGGATGAAAGCAAGTTTAATGTATTTGGATCTAATGGGAAACATTATGTTCGGTGTCAAACTGGACAAAGACTGAACCCAAAGAGTGTAATGAAGTGGGTAAAAGGTCGAGGAGGAAGTGGGATGGTTTGGGGCATGTTTGGCTTTATTCAGCTACATTGCAGAGTGAAGACAAATGTTTATCAGAACATTCTGAAACAACAAATGATTCTTTCCCAGAGTTCATCATCCAATCAGCCCGTAGTGTTCATGCAGGACAATGCTCCATGTCACACAGCTACACAGGTAAAGCCGTTCCTTGAAACTGAGAACATTAAAATAATGTCATGACCTGCAGTGTCCTAAAGAGAACCAAAAGTCGTGGCCAAAAAGCTCACTACAGTCAGTGAACTGTGGAGGAGACTGGAAGAAGAGTGGACCAACATCACACCAGAGCAGTGTGAGACCAGTGCTGTCCTGTGGCCGCAGATGTGCTCAAGTCCTTCAGAGCAGAGGCCTGCACACTTCCTACTAATTGCTGACTGTTGTAACCTTCAGAAATTTTGGTTGTAATCTTTTTCCATGCAACAGTCATTGTTGTTCTATAATTTTGCTCAGTGTGTTTTTTTTTGCAAAATAAAGGTTTTTGTTAAAATGCCTTAGTTATTTTCTTGAAAAAGTGTTCTGGTAGCACGGTATAGACAGGACACATACTCCTTCAACTGTTGAGCAGTGAAGATGAGATTATTTCAGAATTATGTGGTTGTTTATACAATGTTCTCTAATTTTGCCCACCAGTGTAGACTATGTGAACAGCAAAAAATCCAGTGGTGGTTGATGTGTTGGAAAAGACAGTGTTACTTAAATGTCATTTAAAAAAGGAAGAGAACAAAACTTAACCATGTTTGCTGTTTATATGACTTATAATTGGGATGAAGTGACCATCTGTTAAGTATTTATCCTATAATGGTTTTATTATGTTGTTTTTAAAACCAAACACTGAGTAACAAAAATCCTGTCACCACACAGCGGTTAAAATAAACATGTTCTTTGCTTTGATCGGAGATTAACAAGTACACGTATACCTACTCTATATATTAACGATAACGATATAATCAGACAATATTGGGCGTCATGCGGCACAACAGCGCCTCCTGACGGCAAACAATTAGTTTTCTTTTTAGATTAGGAGAAAATAAAATTACATTTGAATACATTTTTCATTCTAACTGAGATTAAATTGAAAATAAATCCAACGGTCTTTCGTTTTTAACAATCAAACCCAACGTGAGCTGCAGACAACGCTCAATATCACAGACACTCTCCTCTCTTTCATGCTCTGGCTTTCTCAAAGGAAAATGCTCGATTCACCAGAGATCAGAAGAAGACGACTAATTTTCTTTTTGATTAATTCCAACTACTTAAAAAAGGCTGTGAAGTCTGCGCTTGCGTCAATCTACCCGTCACGTGACGACCCACGAAAGTTTTTCCTTTACGTCACTAGATAAAGTTCATATAGTCACGTCAGCGCCGTTTTTATGTTAATGTATTTTAAACGTTTATTCGAAGCTAACGCATAACGTTTATTTTAAATGAATATACTGAAGACACTTCAACAATGGGGGTTTAGTCCCATCACTACTTTGTCAGAAAAACCCTACCGAAAAGTTTTTTTGGCTTCTTCGCCGCCACTTGAAAACGATGTTGTTGTGAAGGTTTTATTTAAAGACGATAGTAACGAGTTTGTTGTGGACAACGAGATAAAAACCTTATATCGTCTCAAGCACGAACACATAGTTAAAATGCTGGGATTTCAGGAAGCCCCGACCGTCTCTTGCATTGTGATGGAATATATGAACTATAGTCTGGATGACCACCTAGAAGAGAGTGGCCCACTAATCGAAGAAAGGGCAAAGAGTCTGTTCTTACAGATGACCCTGGCAGTGCATTACATGCACAACACAGCCAAAATAGCTCATGGGTACATATCAACGAGCCATGTTTTATTAGATAAGGGTTTTAACGTAAAGCTTTCGGGTTTTAAAATGAGCCAACCGCTTGAAAGCGCGATGGCGTCTTCAGAAGCACAGGTGTTAATCAACTTTGACTTGTATTTATTGGGTGTAATTTTGTACCGCATGATGCGAAAAATAGGGCAGGCCTGTAGCTTGGAACACTATATAGATACAATAAACGTATCTCCGCTTTGCACGTTTCTGATGGAGAAACTGCTTCTCCCGCCCAAAGATGACGCCTTGAGCACGCAACACATTCTGATCCATGATTGGCTTAAAGAAAGGTAGTTCGTCACGGAAATAAAATGTCTTTGCGTATTAAAAAGCAGAAAACCACTCTTGGAAAATGGAATACAAAGTTTCGGATGAGTTTTAGCAATTGTATTCAAAGAATCTGATCAGATCAATAAAACTTTTTGCACCGCCATAGCAAGTACAAGCCTATTGAGAAACTTCTGGCTCAGGCTCCAGCCATCAATTTCACAGCTTCTAATCAGCGGAATACGTCGGATGACAGTACAGTACAGTGCAGTGCAACTCAAATTCCTGTGTCACTTCAGTCCACGACATATTTGATTCAGAACTTGGCCACGAGCAGAATGTTTAGTATTTAGGAAGACTTTTTCCCTCAAAAAATTTTCAAAGTTTGAAAATGAACCGAATTTTGCTTACAGAGGTAAAAAATACTTTTTTTAGGCAAAAAATGCTTACACAAGAATTGAATAATGCTTACATTAAAACGAATGCACTGAAAATAACGTAATTGGATTTTTAAACAAACCAATTGCTACTAATTATTTTGGTAATTTCTTTGTACCAGTAGGACGTGCCGCCGGACCAATCTCACAGTTCCAAGAACAGCCTCGATTTCAGAAGCGGACAAACTATTTTCTATCAAGCAGAATATTAATTCGGAAACAGGTGTCGGGAAAAGCACAATTGAAGGTCAGTCATGGGCTCTGGAAAACATAAATTACTTTCCTGCTTTTTTTTGCATTTGCAATGTTACAAACATCTAC
>SOMO01000202.1:233521-244424 GCA_028128575.1 Paedocypris carbunculus | reverse complement strand
AAAAAAAAAAAAAACAACAAAGAAGATTTTCTTCATGTCTTCACGGCCGTGTCCCTGGACCTGTAGATGACTCCTCTGCTCTTCAGCTCTCGCACCACACCTGAAACACATTTATCACTACCTCGCTCAAGCCACCGACACACACAAACGCACTGACCTGGAGGTAGCCGCCCCGTCACCGTCACTGCGTACACGCCTGGTTTAAAGTTACCTGAGAAATCAAAGAGTAGTGAGTGTAGAGTAATAACAAGTCAAAATTCTGAAAACACTCACCGATTCGTTGCCACTTGGCCACCCAGCTGTCTTCAGGACTCATCATGGCGATCACACTGAAACGACAACACTGATTCATCAAACAACTCTCCACTACAAGCATGCGTATACTCGTTTAAGTTGTGTGCGAAATAGAAAGTGTGAATCTGACACAGTCGCTTAATTTTGTATTTTATTTCCTGGGTAGTTGTGTGAAATGAAGCAGCGTGAAAGAAATGTTCTATTGTTTCATTCCTTCATGCAAATGACGGGAAAATTTAACAATGTTTAAATCCTTCGGAAACGTACTTTTGTATATCATGTTTTACTTTAATCATTTTAAATGTATCATGTTATCATCTTTTTTCTTTTTACATGTTCTTTTTGTCATTTTGCCTTTTGCCTCTTGTCTGGATTACTGGAATACTTGAATTGTATGGTTTCTAATGTTGCTTTTGTATTGTAGTGAGTGAGCTGCATCACACTGGAGAAAGCAAACCATGTGGAAGACGACACAGACCCATCGAAAGAAGAGCTGGTGCATTCGTAAACCATCTCCCGGTTGCCCTTCATCTGCAGGTAAGACTCACAGTTGTCACATCCATCATACTCGAACTGGTCGATAGTCTGAAAGCAGCAAAGATCAGATCTTTATCTTTTAGTGCTACATGATGATCTGTGATCATTGGTGTAATTTCAATATCCAAAATACATAACACGCAAGGGGACTGACGAGGACTGTTCCTTTAAATATCGTTCCACTTATAACATTGCAGGTTATAAGTGGAAAGATGTTGTTAGCATTGTATGTTACCCGAACAAATATAACTATTAAATAATGGAGTGGTAATTAATCAGCAAAATAATGAAAATCGCGCTTTACCTTGACGAGGGAACACAACAGACACGCTCTCAGATGACGCAGGTCTTTGGGGACAGTGTCCAGAGACATGTTTATGAAACAAGGATGAATCCAAACGAATTAAGATTTCAAATCCAAGATTGTTTCTATTGAACAGTTAGCATTAGCCAACCTCTGCCGCGCATTATATGCCTGGGCTGGGCACTGGTGACGGGTGATGACGTCACACACATGCGCCGATCCTCGAATCCCGAGTTAGTTTTTCTCGATCGCAAAGACACTAAATTCTATTGTTCGAACCAAATTCTCAGTTGATTGGACACATTTATCAAATGAATTACTCTTTTGTGAAAACCACAAACACCTTTCACATGTTTACACACTGGTTGCCAATACATTTTCATTGAGATTCACCCGTACTGCAGAATGCAAAAAAACAAAAAACAAACCTAAAGTGCTGCTGTCACCGTCTGAACACTACAGCTAAAACAGGATAACACTTTTGTCTAATGATGTGAGGGACGTGTACATATGTAACGTATGCCAGATCAGGGAACACTGGTTTCTGAGGCTCTACAAAGGATCAGAATCTGAGGAAGAGTTTGTGAGAGGAGGTTAGATGCAAAGAGAAAAAACGGTAATATCTGATAAAAACAGAGCTAGTGTTTTAGCGGACAAACCATCATGTTGTCCACGGTCTGAGCGTGAGGGAGGCTAGAGAAACCAAACATCAGCAGGTTCACCATAATCCAAAAATTTGGAGACGACAGGTAAATACCTTTATTTTAAGTTACAGTTAAACAATTACTACATGTACAAACTGTAAGTCCTACTCGTCTGTAATCCCATTGGGCCTATATGACCTATTGGACCTAAGAACTGGATATGCATGAAAATGTGAGCAAAATTTATTTATTTATTATTATTGTTGTTATATTATTAACAGGTTATATTATAATCATATGTTTCACTACATCACTAGTATTGTAATGAAGGGTTGGCCTAACTCACAAGTGTCAAACTCAAAGCCTGGGGGCCGGATGTGGCCCGCCAATTCATTTTATGTGGCCCACGAGAGCTTATAAGTTTTAAGTGTCTAAAAATAAATACCCAAAAAAAGAGCGTGCGTTGACCAAATATTACATTTCTCACAATGGTTTTTGAGTACGGTAGCTGTGGCAATGTTTCCAGTGTTATTTTTCTTTATTCACTTGGACAATTTGATCTTTTATTAACGGAGTTATGTGTGTTTTCCTAGCTGACAAAATGTAAAAAGATTTATGTTAGAACAACAAGCAAACATAGGTTTTCTAGGCAACTGCAATTGTCACTTGATTAAGTTTTGATAAACAATTAATTGTTTAACATTAAGGAGTACTGTAGTTATATTTATTGTACATTACATTTGATTGCATTAAGTTACATTTATAAATTACATCCGGCCCTTTGAGGACAGTCATTATGCTGATGTGGCCCTCAGTGAAAATGAGTTTAACACCCCTGCTCTAACTGATTGTTGGATCCATGTACTGTATATATATTTTAGACCTTCATGTTCTCTTTTTGTAGAATTGAAGCCTGACACAGGGGTGTGTGAATTCAGTATGTTGTACCCCCAGCAAGAACTCAGAAATCATTTTTATGTGGTCCGTGAGAATGTCATTACAGTAACTGAGAAAATCATACTTTAAACGTACAATAAAGCAGAAGATCACTGAGAGCCATGTACATTTTTAGAATATCATCAGTGTCTACTCTGCTGTCGATCGTTTCTTCTGCGCATGAAACGGCATTCTGCTACGTTTTGTCTTTTGTGCCAAATGTCCAGGGTTTTTTTCTTTTGCAACATGCATTTATTTTAAAGCGAACAATAAACTTTTATATCTATAAAAACTGAATGATCTGAACTTTTCATTTTTTTGATTGACTGCTCACTGGTGCTTTTCATTCTGAAGGACTCAGGACACGATGTGACCACATAGTTCAGTTTTGAGCTCATTGAACTGTTTTGAGGGTGAAAGTTTTGTTTAGTAAGAAGAGTCTGATGTTTTGGGAGTGTAGCTAGAAAGTGTGGGTTTGTGTTCAGAGTTTAGAGAAATGGAGAGCAGTTTTCATGATTCAGAATCATGATTATCGTTATACATAATACGTATATAAAATCATTTAAATTGCAATAACATTTTTGCAAGGCCACATTGGTAGGCCACGTTTTGAAAGGTCTTTGGTTTTATTCAATGAAAGTCTAAGGGTCTTTGTTTGTAAAATTGCATTTTGTGTTGGTTTTGATTAAAGCGTTTACCAAATGCATAAATGACTCAAACTCACACGTCAAGTATCAAACGAGTCCTACTTGATGTGATGAAACAAACGGAAATAAATCATTTTCTGTAATATATATTAGAGATAGATAGCTTAGAAGAGTGACAAACTCACCTCAAAACCCAAGGCTTTTTAAGTATATTGATCGAGCAACATGAAATCTACGAGCAAAAACATCTGAAAACATTGAACGAACATTGTACAAAGGATAATGTTCATTAATCAGGCCCATTAGTCAATTCCCATTTACACTTGTTTTAAACGACTAACGTGGATAATTGTTGTGCACTTCAACGCGTGACCGCTGGGAGGACGCACTTGCCTCCGCGTGCGCCTCTGTTCAGCTCCACCCTCGTGGACAGTAAGCAGGTACACGCACGCGCAGGCACGCACGCACGCGCTTACGCAGACGCTCAGCCAACTCTCAAAAACTTTTTCTGCGTTCATGCGTCTGAGTTCGAATCAGCAACAAGAGTCTCGATTTCGGAACGGCGCGTGCGGATTCTCCTCGCGAAGCGATTGAGTTTCACAAGCGCCGAGGTTGTGTTTGGTTTTGCGTCGAACAGGTTTGTGAAGATACACGAGTTTGTTCGTTTTTAATTCATTTGCCGACATGGGGAAACGGCGTCTGTGAGCGGTGCTCTTCAAATGCTGTTGTTGTGTCCAGATAGTTTTTTCATGTTGGTGTCATATTTGTTTCGGACATGACGGGATTCTTTTTTCTTGCGCATTCGGGAGGATTATGATCCGTTATGAATGTTTTCTTCAGCCTCGTCCAAGTGGAATAACATCGACCTTGTTGCGACGATGGAACGCGGCGATTGCGCGTCAACCTGCTACTTTCCGGAATGTTTGGAATCCTTTGAAGTGGACACCGCCGACCGCACGGTAATGGAGGTCTAGTGACGTCACGACATCAATCACGCCTCGCGGGCAATGAGCGACAAACCACACGCCACGCCGACGGTGTCGACTCACCTGGTCTGAGATCAGATCAAACTCTTGGTTTCCTCCAAATCAATGTTTCCGTCACGAGTGTGTCCGCTGTCAATCACTGACACGGTTAGTGACACGGGTCAGCTTACTCGCTAACAAACAAGCCCACCTCATTGTGCATCTGGGAAATAAAAAAAGCCAAGTCGGATCCAGAGAAAGATTACGTTGAAGAAATTCCCAATTCAATCCTATTGGGCATCCAGACTACTGTGACACCCATTGAAAAGTGGAAATTCCTGGAGCTCTGTTCCAACGGGTGCACAATGCATGGCCGGACCCCACCGCCGCAGCCGGGACAATGAGAGCTCCTGAGTGGCGATTGGCCGGGCTGTGGCCGTGGCTTCTCATGGCTGCCTTGCAGGTTAGCCTGGGCCACACGGGCCTGGAGCTGGCAGCGGCGGTGGAGTCGGAACGCTCTGCTCCCAGGGCAGTGATCAAGGTGACCCTGCTGAGACAGGACCCCAGCGGGCGTCCCATCACACTGGAGGGCGTCTTCGCAGGTGGCAGCGCTGGCTATGCCGAAGGGAAACTCATGCAGGTGAGATCTAAGATGCTGCCTATTATCTTGAACCGCTGGAGTGCTGCTTGTTTGTTGGATTTGCTGCAAGATCGGAAAAGCAAAGGTGATGTTTGTTTTGGGTGTTTTAGTTTTTCCTCAACCCAGATTTTGACTCTGCTATAGCGGGTTGGACTGTTGGAGGCTTGTGCTTTGTGGAAACCATCGTGGTTCCACAAAAATCTTTTTCTCTTGACAGCAGGTGACTTCAAAATTTCAAGTGTTTCTTTGGGAGTTATGTCGAACCTTTGTTTGGCTAATTGTATTTGACTAATCATTGACATTAAATGCATTCTACATAGTTTTTGAAATTTTAGTTTACACATCATTGCATCTGAAATGAAAGGTTCCAGCATTTTTAGAATCCTGTAATTCTAGAATGACTACATTCGAAGATCATGACCTGCAAATGTAGTCTATGTTTGTCTATTTGGTTACAAATTTGTTTAGATGTTAAAACTTTTAAATTGTGACTGTTATAATGTGGTTTATTTGGATTGGTTATAACATGGTCCAACCATGAAGATTGGAAGATAATTTTGAATGTTTGTAAGTTATACATTTTTAAAAGATGCAATTTGCTTATACAGTACACTGTATTGTGTGTTCATGTCTTGTTAAACAGTGATATTTTGAACAAAATAATTTATTCCGGCACAATTTGATGTGATTTACTTTCCATTTAGTGACCATTTACTTTCTTTATACTTTTATTTTGTTTGCGTGTGTTTTAAACTCATGCTCAAGTTACTTTTCCGGTGCTTTTTTTTTTTTCTTTTATTGTGAAGTCTTAGGATTTATTTATTTTATAAGTCTAAGGATGAAGCAGTGAGTGTGGACGACCCCTGCAGCCATTTTTGTAGTTTTTCGTTTGGCATTTTGTTCCCAGACCAACTCGGATCCAGCTTGCAAAGCAAAAACTTTTCTTTTTCTCAGCATGTTATTTTTGCGATGAGTTTTATTTCTTGGTGTGTTTGTCTAATTGTGTGTTTTCCCTATGTTTTGATGGTCTTGAGTTTTTCTGGTTGGTTTCTGATGATTGTGTGTTTTCAGTGTGTGTCGTGTGTGTGTGTTCAGAGGGGCAGCAGAGGGTGTTTGAAGGCCGTGAGTTGTAATCCAGATAAAGCTGCAGGCAACGCGACTGGAAACGTGTCTGCAAAACCTTTTTTCCCCTTCGGAAAAACCTTTCACACCTTGAACTAGTGGAGTGTGTTTGTGCTCTTGAAAGGCTCGAGCGCCGGCGCGGAGGTGTGTTTTGGCATGATCATGTATTATTTGGCTATCTATCATAAATCTAAAGGATTTCAGAAGACTTTTATTTGCTCGATCTCACGTGGGAAATAAAAATTAATGACAGCATGGAAATTTTCACCATCTTCAATCATGTTTTAGCATGTAGCATTAAGGATGGGGTGGCATTACTAGCTGTTTATGAAGTAGAGTACTTGAGGACAGTTAAACCTTTTTTAGTTTTTCCTAAATTGGTCTGATATTGTGAGTGCTTTTATTTAAACGCCTTTCTCTTTTTTTTCTATCTTTCACTCTTCATGAAACAAAGAAAAGAGTGACGTTATTCAAGCTACTTTCTCACTTGGAGTTTAACTCTGCCTTTATAAAATCTGCCAGGATTAAACAAAAATAATTAATGAAGACAACGACACACACACACACACACACACACACACACACCTTCTCTCTCTTCTGACTCCGTTGTAGAAAAGCAGCTTCTGACACTAATCTGAAGTCGCCGATCAGATCTGGGTTTCAATTCCAAGACATTTAATGTTGAGCCTGATCCAAATCCTAGTCCAGTTTTTACTCGCACACTCAGAACACACTCAGAACTCAGATATTGGTATAATAATATCAATGTTGTGCATGTCCTTAGTCAAGTGTAAAAACGTAGCATCAATTATTCCGACACATCTTTTGACACTTTCAAGCTACAAATCAAATGTCTTTTCCACTAATAGTAATATTTGGGTTAGAATTTTAATAGAATATTTAGAAAAAAATTCTATTTTAAGGCTATAATAGTTTTTGAATAGAGTATTTTTCACTCCGATTCAACCAAAATATTAAGCCCATGCTGAAACTCTTCTTTGTTGAGAGCTGAAATTAGTAAAAATGTCGAAATGCCGAAAGCGTTTGGAATGGCTTGTGGTTGATGAACTCTGAGTAGCTGTGATCTGATTGGTCGCCTGCTCCCTCTCCTCACACATCGTGTTGGGATTCTGCCGGACGTGTTGTGACAGGCTGTGGCGGCTTTAGTGCTTTGTCCTGCTGTATGATGCTGTTTTCCTCCAGGACACACACTGCGTTCTCTCTCAAACACTGTTTTCCTGGCTCTCTCACATTTACTCTTTCATTCGTTTCTCTCACTACTTTTGCCCTCTTTTTCTCCTTCCCTCCTTCCCACTACTAGTTTCTCTAGTTTCTCTCCTTCACTTTTTTTTTTTTTTTTTTTTTTTTTTTAATAAATACTGTCTTTGCTTATGTGAGCTTATGACTCTTTCCCACTTTTTGTCTTTCTGTCGCTCTTACTCTTTCTTTGTCTCATAGAAACATCTGCCCCTTTCTGTCTCTTTTCTTTATTTTTTTTGTGTGAGTTGGAGGAAGGTGTATTGGAGGAAATGTGTGATTTTCAGATGAGCATTTCATGAGCATTTCATTCAACGTCGCTAAATTGTGTATCTGTCCATCTGAACATTGGTCAGTGTGTGAGATGTTGAGATGGAGAGTGTGAGTGTTTCTCACTGTTTGTGTGAGTCAGAGATATACAGTGTGTGTTTGGGATGGAGATGTACAGTGTGTACAAGTGTCTTGTTTGTGTATATGTGTTTACAGTAGTGTATGTTTACCCGCGAGTAGACATGTTTATATATGTTTGTGCAGTCATGTGTTTAATGTGCATTTGTATGTTTGTGTTCATCAGTGTTTTCTTTAAGATGGAAAAATCAACTTTTTTGATTTTTTTTTTTTTTTTTTTTTTTTTTTTTTTTTTTTACTTGAATAAATGGTTTAAATTGTACACTACTGTTCAAAAGTTTGGGGTCACCTAGACAATTTTGTGTGTTCCATTAAAAAGTCACACTTCATTCACCACCTTGAGTTGTAAAATGAATGGAAAACATGAAAGATGCTATTAGATGCTTCTATCAAAAGCAACTTGCAGGTCATTTAAAATTAGTCAAGCTTAGTAAATATTGTACAGTTTATTTTATTTTATTTTATTTTTTTGAACCCCCATGGAGGTCTGAACCCATGATCTTGTGTTTCCTTTCCCAAGTTCTACTGACTGAGCTGCTGCATAAACTATTCTGCATAATCTGTAAAATTTTAAAAAGCTACCAATATTTAAGTGTTTTTCGCTGTTTTTTTCATAGTTCCCCTGCATTGTCTGGTTTGCTTTGCTCAGAATGAATCAGTCTGGAACAATCATAGTAATAATAAAAGAACATTTACCATCCAAGTGATTGATTTTAATGGCAAAAACCTTTTGCCCTTGCAAAATGTAATACAAACATTTAGAAGAAAATTAGATGCAATGACGGCAAAAAGGAAATACAAAATTATATTGTAATTTAACATTTAATTTAAACTGATAAAACTATCCAGACATTCTTGGAGTTAAAGACCAGGAAAAATCCCATCAAATAAATGGTAAAAAATTTTGTAAATCTGTTTAGACGTTTACAAACTTGGAGAAAAGTTGAGGAACTTTGTGTGATAAGGATGCGCGTTAGGCTGCGTCTTGCATCAGATACTGCGTACAGATATGTTCTTCGGGTAATATTTGTGATAGTAGTTTGATAAATTTGACAGAAATCCAAAAAAGAACCACAAGTTAATGAGAATTTTTTATTTTTTTTTTTTTTAATCGAGGCATTACTGGCCCCCCCCCCGGGCCAGCAGTTGGACCAGATCTGGTAGCCCTGATGGTTTTAAAAGTATGTTTGGACCGTTTATATTGTCAACCCCTTCATTGTACCATTAAAACACTGGAGTGACAGTTGCTGGAACTGAGTAAGCTGGAATTTATCTGATTTGCTGGTGAGAATGTGATTGACAGCCGCTTGACCAGGAAGCCCGGTCCCGCCCCTTTCTCAAATTTTAGAACCAAATGTGGCCCGCAAATCAAAAAGTTTGCCCACCCCTGGTATTTCTAATAAGTTTAAAGTTTATTTTATTGACATAAACTGTGCTTTTCTTTCAAAAATAAGGACATTTCAAAGTGAGCCCAATCTTTTAAACGGTAGTATATATATTTTAATTGATTTTATTTATTTTTTTTTTACATATGGTTTCAGTTGATCATGTGATGTCATTGGTGTCGAGAAACTGCCTTTAAATGGAGATCAGACATTATCTGATCGGTTTATGAAAGGAGTGTGTGTTTGGTATGCTATAAACAGAAGGTAGTGTGTCTGACTCCGGTGAATGTGTGTGTACAACTTTAAGATGTTTTGGTCCTGAGTGAGTGAGTGAATGTGTATGTCATGAATGAATGAATGAAGTGTATGAAATGAGATGTGGGTGTTTATGATAGAACCAAGTTAACTGTATAATTTTATGAATGAGGTACTGTGTGTGGGTGTGTGTGTGAGTGAGAAGTCATGGTCTTGTTTTAATCATTAGAGGAGAAAGGAATGGTGTGATTGTTACATAACACATTCCTCTTGAGTATTCAGGCAAACTCACTTTGTGAATTCACCTGATTCACTTCAGAATCATTTTGGATTAGCTCCTGATCATCTTCTGATTCGCTTTTGAATCCTTTATGTTGGTCCAGACTGCTCTACTCTGAGCTGTTGATTCCGTGTCAGGAGGTCACCGCTTTGTGTGAGTGTTGGTGAAAGCGCAGTATCCGCTGACGTCTTCCTCTTAAGGCTGTGATTTCTGTGCGGAATCTAAGGATTTTGTAAACAGTAAATGGCATCAAACACGGAGACGCCACAGGAAGAAGGTGATTAGTGAAGAAAACTGCAGACAGATGTTTACTGCGCAGCTGTTTCTGACAAAAGAAATACTGGGAGATGAGGAGATGTTTGTAAATCATCACTCCACGGCGCCGTGATCTGTTTATACTCTGGAAAGCTCGCCTTCTCTCTTTTTTTCTTTCCCACAAGCTCTATCTATCTCCTCTCTTTCTTTATATCAGTCTCTCTGTCTAAATCTTATTTCTGTTTAAATCTGACTCTCTTCCTCCGTCTCTCACTTTTCCAACAGTTGTCTATTTTTTTTCTTTGTCTTTTTCTTACTCCTCACATCTTTTTTTTATCTCTCTGTTTTTTCCCCTTTCTTGTATCCTTCTCTCCATCTATTTACTCTTCTTCATTTCTCTCTATTTTGCTCTTTCGCTCTTCTCAATATCTTTGTTGCTTTGTTTGTCTTTATTTTGCTCTCCCTTTTTTAGTTTCTGTTTTTATATACTTTTTGTTATCTCTAAATTTCTTTCTCTCTCTAAGAACTATCTTTTTTGATTCATATCAGTTTTTACCTTCTTTCTCTGTAATGTTTTTTGGTTTCCTTTTTTTCTTTTTCCACATTTTCCTCTTTCCCACTTCCTCATTGGTCTCCATCTTGTTCTGTTGCTCTCATCCCTCTCATTTTATTTCTGTTTTACTCTAATAATTTCCTCTCATGCCTTTCTTTTGGTTTTCTTCTCAAACCTTGCACTTGTCAAACATTATATTGAAAGTGTGTGTTTTACTGAGGCCATTTACTGAAACTGTTACTCTACATCAAAGTTTCTTCAGCAACAAAAGCCACATTGTGTCTCAGACACACACGCACACTGAAGGTCACATGATCTCCGTCCATGTGGCGTGTCCCTATTGCGACCTTTCCCCGGTCACTCTTCTTATCTCTTGATCTTTCACTCTTCCTGTTTTTATCTCCATTTCTTTATCCCCCCC